>JAQFXM010007197.1:0-12168 GCA_034693345.1 Entomobrya multifasciata | reverse complement strand
AGCCAGCTTCAAAAGCCTGTTATGTTATAAGATTGCTGTCCAAGAGCCAGATCATGTGTGTTTTATATTGATGATGATAAAAAGTAGATATTGAAGACACTCTTTTCATCTTTCTGATGAGTTGAATTTACATGCATGTTGCATGGTCATCATTGGTACTAGTGAGTTAAGACAATAAATTAAGGATGAGATACGGAAAATTTTAATAGATGTTAGCTATCCGTGCTCATGCCCATGATTGCTGACTGCAGCTCATGAAATCTTCTCTGCTCGCCTTTCAACTTTGAATTGTCTGTCTTCTTGATTAATTCAATTTGCAAGATTTTTTCAGTTTTAGGTGTCAAAAATAACATCAAATGAAGTATCTTGAAACTTCATTGGAGCTTCTACATAATGGCTTTGCATATATCACTCAAAAGTTAAAAGATAAAAGTCGTGGCAATGAATTAAATTTTCTGCTATTATCTGCACCAAACTGCATGGGAAATTGGTGGAAGGAAACAAGTATTTTAGTACATAAAGTAAACGTACAAATATAGCAATAAAATATGCAATAAAATTGGAAAAATCACTAAGAAATTAAATGACTATTGACAGACCATGTCGTGTCATTTGCATGAATGACCTTGGCTTCACATGAATTCATTTCGTTATGCGTTGTCAAATGATTTTATTAGTATTCTCAATTTTATGGGAACTTTTTTTCTATAAAAAAGGTTGGCAAATTTCGTTCTCATTCATTTCAACAATAGTTGGCGTCGTGTTCATATTATGACAAAAACAACAGATAAATTTCATACACGTACACACAAAAACACAACCATCTCTTATATCTACACGTCTAAAATGCAGTAAATAATGTTACATGTATTAAGTAGGAGGGCCATAATCATCCTGGGAAAAGTTCCCAATCATATAGTTTAAAATTGATGGGAAATTTCATTGGGCTTCTTCCAGAGTAGTAGTTTCGTTGGTTTGAGTAAACTGTACATACCACGATCCTATTTAATTATTGCAGCAAGTGGAGCATCTGGGCAGGCATTTTACTTCGATAATAATTAATGATGACGACAAAGCTTCCACTTGAACTCCATTGAGACAGAATAAAAAACATGTTTTAACCCTTTGCGTCCCAATTTAATTGACTTCACATCGATAATCATTTTGTTTCTGGTTAGATTTCTCAAAAAAAAGGAAAAAAGAGGATTTTTCAAGCTCAAACTTCTTAAATCCAACTTAAAAGCAAAAAAGCTTCCCCGTGGAACTACTACTCAAACAAGTACAATGTAATCGACAAGAATTACTGCGATTTACTTCACTACATTATCAGAATCAGACATCAGTTTTGAATTAAATAGTGAATGAAACCATAATAATACCTATATATCTACCTGTCTAGTGTTTCATCATCATCACTGTCTTGCGGCATTGTCAGGTTTAGGTTTAACTTTTCTTTATGCCCAGGTCATTACTAGAACAACATTTACCTTTCATTTTGATCCATGTGCATTGATATAATATTCTAGTGCTCGTGTCTTGCATAGCAGAATTATGCGGTTGCTTGCGGTAGTTAATGCAATACACAGATATTTCATACAAAGCTGAAATATTTCGTTGTCTTTCTTGTTAAACTAACTGAATAATTCATTCATTGTATTGTTCAATAATTGGAACATTTTTTTGTTAACTAGAAGTAAAGAAATTCTACGTCTTAAATGTGTTGAACTAGAGAGAGAACTAGGACTAGAAGCAAAATATTGTGTGCCGTTATGTCCTTCTTAAAAATGTTCATGTAAATTTTATTGCGTGCAAAATTTGGGAAATTTATGTCCTTTTGGTTCTAGTAAAAGAAAGCGAAAGCAAAAAAATGTATATCGAAACTTGAAACATAGTAAATTTCCAGCGTTGTTTGAAGTTGAATGGTACATTTGGACGGATTTGATATGATGTCATATTTACATTGTGGAACAAAGAACATGTCTCTGCCTCCAAAGAAATTTGTAGTAATATTTAGAATAAGATGGCTTGAAAATGGAAGGGTAGACTTTTCCAGACAAAAGATTTGCTTTTTGCGTAGCTATCTTTAATTTTGTGCCATATGTGGTATGGTGGGAGCAGTAACGAGTGAACGTTTACCAGATGCTTACTTTTAGCTAAAAAACGACGTATTGGAGGGGGATATGATATGTATGTTGGTTAAACAACTTCTATAAATCATGATCTCATGAGATTAAATACATAATAAAAACATAAAGACTTTCGTCAAGTAAAATATGATTATTTTTGTCGGTTGAAGTGGCAGAAGATTTTATGACACTTATAAATAATTTTTACTACTAGCCAGCATAAAAAATGTGCTTACTTGATAATCTACTGAAGACGTTATGTGTTGAGTTGTGGGAGAAAAACTTGGAAGAAATTGATATTGCTTGCATTTTATGAGTAACTATACACGATTTCATGAATCCATTGTAGTATACTGACTATGATGTCATTTTTCTATTTTCTGTTTTGCTGTGCTTACTTAGAGTTTGGATGATGGAGATTGGTCTATGGTCTCACTTTTGTAAGCAACTTTCAGTAGTAATATCAACTAAAGCAAAAAAAAATCGCATCATCACCACATGGAATCGAATGGTGACTCAAGCAGATTAGGTTTTGAGTTACATGGACGGATAATTTTTTGATCTTCCGTTTCACTCTTTTACTTTTTTGTCCGTTGCTTTGCCCTTTCTTCATCTCACATTTGAAAAGAATTATAACTATCACCAAATGCACATGTTTGCAGTCAGGGATTGTGACTGATAGTGGTCTCTACGTCTTCCATTTAGTATTGTAATCCTGTATCATATTCATATTCGAAGAAAGTTTTTTTCTTCCGACACACTAATTATGTGTGTCCATAAGTTAAAAATCCATGCTACGTTAATATAAATATACGAAAAACGTTTTGATCTTTGACTTACTCTATGAAAAATGCTCCCACAATCTCTACGATTAATAGTCTTTCAAAAACTATTCTTAGTACTCATGTAGCTCATTTAATGATTAGTAACACGGGATTGTTTGTGGAAAATAGATTTATTTGATAAACCATTTTAAATTTGTAGCTCATTTAGTTTGTGGAAATGTTAATTTAAATATTGAAACGAGTCAGTGGTTTGTACGTAATTTAATGAACGCCGATTTAGAAGACATGATCATGAGTAAATTTATGTAGTTCAAATAATGCGAATTTGATAAATACCCCTTTTTCTCTGTAGCATCTTTTGTCTTTATGAAAAACTTCAATTCAGTGGCTGACTCATCTCTCACAACTTGATCATCCAACACAGTATCGTTTACTTTCATCTTCACTCATACATTTTTGCTGCTGGAATTGTGTATAGAATATAGAAGACAGTACAGATAGAATAGACACAAGAGATCGTTTTGATCAGTTACTTTTAGAGATTTATAGAGATTTTTACTCTATTCTCTGATTCGTAGCTGTTCACAGGCTTGCGATTGCAAGTGTGCGAAAAGGAGTTTTATGCCAAATAGTTTGGGACGGTTTTGTTGTAGTGAAACTACATTGGAACTTAACTAATTTACGTTTACCCGAAAAGCTATGTTGATTGAATTAGTATGTTGTCTGATAAGTGATAGTATGATCTGATGGAATTTTGATAACAAGGGAATGGAATGGGATCGATGAAAGATGAAATCATTTTCTATTTTTATGTAGCTTGATCTTGTACATAGGTATGCACGGTACATTACTCGTTGCAAATGATGACGTGATGGGTGTTGTTGAGTAGAACAAGAGGTGTAAGAGGAACGGGTTCCAAAAGTTGAAGAAGCATAAGCATAACACTAACGAAAACAACGATGAATGTTATTCGCATGAATCATTTTGTAAACTTTCTGCTGATATTTATAGCAAAGACGGCAAGTACAAAAAGAGTTTAATTTATACATGATTCATGGAGATAGATAGGCAATAAATATTTCTCATTGAATGGAAGGAACAAATCAGCAATGAGTAAATTTTAAATGGATGTCGTGTCATGTTTTTCCTTGATGATGACACTATTACTGTTTATTGATTTCTTTATAGCACAATTAATTCCCATAAAGCTTAGAAAACAAGTCATCAAAATATTGGTTATTATAAAGTAGTCGTGGGTGGATAGTTGATTGTATCATCAAGTTGATCTAATAGGATCTGCCTAGAATTCTCTTATCTCAAATAAAAAATGTTTGTAAATGAATGTAATTTTTGCAAACAACACAATGTAGATATTTATTGCGGTGAGAACTGGTTGTTGGTAGTTAGAAATTGGGAAAATGAATGAACTCTTTGTTGATCTCGCTTTTGACTCCTGTGAATTTTATTGATACCTTTTTACGACAGGCAATACTGATCTGAAATTATTTATCTTAATTGATTTGTTGACCATTAACGTTTAGTTTTCATAGGTCACAGTTCAGAAGTTCAATATCATTAATAGTTTCACACATTTGAAATTTCTTTTAGATAAATTTATATTTATTAAAAAATCATTCTAGAATTAATCAGGTCAAGTAAGTAAAAGAAATGAGGTTCATTAAGATTTTTAGTTCTGGTCCCTTGATTTCGCTCTTCGGTATATGTCGATAGCTGCGCAAGCACATGCTACCAAACATAATGTATTGATGATAGTCAATAGCATGTTAAAGTCATAAAAATACATACATTGTCATCAATCAGTCATCACTCATTTGGACATTGTCGGTTTAGCAATTTGGAAAGGAAAGAAATATGAAGTGCTTTATGAAATGAAAATAATTGTATGAAAATTAATCGATGTTTTATTTTTTTGTAATCGCAGGTCAATGTTCGCGTCACGACTATGGACGCCGAGCTGGAGTTTGCCATCCAGCCGTCGACCACAGGCAAACAACTGTTCGACCAAGTTGTCAAAACCATTGGACTTAGAGAAATCTGGTTCTTTGGTCTGCAGTACGTAGACAGCAAGGGATACACAACATGGCTAAAATTAAACAAAAAGGTTAGTCAATCAATGTGAAAAATAAGATTTGCAATATATCTAACTGCAATCTGAAAACAATGCTGATATGAATCGCAAACTATAACTTTTGGGCTCGGCTATACATGTTTAATGGGATTCAAATTTGCTTTTAATGCTGCTCTATTCTTGCCTGGGATTATCTCCTACTTTTTCAAAATTCTCGAAATTGAAACTATACATTTATGCTACTTTTGGACTTTGGGTATTGGTGCTAAAGGAAGAGGTGGAGAACATATCTGAGAAGATTATACGAACAATCAAATGTAAAGGAGACAATGATCGGGTACTTTTCACTTGAACTATTTTCCCCTTATTTAATTACGTTCCTTTAAACAATTTAGTAGTTTTAATTTCAGAAAATAATCAAACATTCATTGCAATCTCTATAATGAAAACTTCATTTTTAACTGGGTTTCAAATGTTATGACATACTTTGGGGTGGGGATCTTATGATTATGATGAAAGAGAAAGCTTTGCTTTTGTCTTGTGTCGTGTTGTGTATTGGAAGAGGTGTGCTATAATTTTTAAATGGATATTGCTTCTTGCTGCAAACAATTAGGAGCCAAGTTAATGCAATCAACCATCAAACTGAACTGGATTAAAAGTATCCATTCAGGTACTTATAATACACTTGTGGATGTGAACTGTGAACACTTTGTTTTGTAATTTACCTGTTGTAGCTGACTCACTCCTCTGTGTTATGTGTTTTATGCATGTATATATATTACCTTGAGATGAGACAAGGTATGATGCGAATGTTCCTTTTTGTAACATTTTAAAAGTTATTTAAAAGTAAACCATGTACATTTGAAAATATGAAATTTTCAGTGACAAAGTTGAAAAACATTTGGCGAATTCAACTGAATGCATGGGCATGCGAAAGATTTTTCTACATGAGTATAACTATCTATTCTAAGCATAATATATGAGTTTAAGTATTTATATTTATATTCTTTCGAAATTTTACGTTTCTTTCATTTTACTTTTTCTCTGCTTTTAATATTATGTAATATTTTTATTTGTCGTGATGTCTTGTGAAAAATCAGTTACTAATTAAATGCTTTTTATTGTAGGTTTTAAGCCAGGACATTAAAAAGGAGACCCCACTTCAATTCCGATTCCGGGCAAAATTTTATCCTGAAGATGTGGCCGAAGAGCTCATTCAGGATATTACCACGGTATGTTTGATAAGATAGAATTATTATAATTTTTCGAATGTAATACAATGCACCTGGTCTGCTATGATTTTGATAATAAATTCAATACGTTTCGATTGTGCTCTATAACTAAATATAATCATTTCATTTTGCAGAGATTATTTTATCTTCAAGTTAAAAATGCAATCTTATCTGACGAAATTTACTGTCCGCCTGAGACGTCGGTTCTTCTCGCATCGTATGCTATGCAAGCCAAGTATGGAGATTTTAACAAGGAGGTCCACAACAGTCTTGTCAATGACCGGATTTTACCTCAGAGGTAAAATAACATTTTGAATGAATTTTTGATCATTGCATAAGTTATTTTGTGTTTACAATCAAAATATAATGCTTAATCAATTTATAGAGTCATGGACCAACACAACATGAGTCGAGAAGAATGGGAAGAGCGTATCATGACCTGGTGGAAGGAACATAAGGCAATGATGAGGGAGGACGCGATGATGGAATACTTAAAAATTGCTCAAGATCTGGAAATGTACGGTGTAAATTACTTTGAAATCAAGAATAAGAAGGGCACAGACTTGTGGCTCGGAGTGGACGCTCTTGGTCTGAACATTTACGAGCGCGAAGACAAGCTCACTCCGAAAATCGGTTTTCCATGGTCCGAAATCAGGAACATTTCATTTAACGATCGCAAATTTGTGATTAAGCCAATTGACAAGAAGGCACCAGATTTTGTATTCTTTGCTCCCCGTCTTCGAATCAATAAGAGGATTTTGGCGCTTTGCATGGGCAACCACGAGCTATACATGCGACGAAGAAAGCCCGACACAATTGAAGTTCAGCAAATGAAGGCACAGGCACGTGAGGAAAAACTGGCGAAACAACAAGAACGGTTGGTAACATAAAATTTAACAACGTCATTCGCAATGATTGTTGCGCAATTTACTTTTTACTGGCTAACCATTGATGTTGATGATTATGTGATTGTGTAAATTCATTTTTTTATTCACAGGGAAAAACTGCAACGTGAGATTGCTGCACGTGAACAGGCAGAAAGGAAACAACAGGAATATGAAGATCGACTTCGGGCCATGCAAGAAGAAATGGAGAGAAGACAACGTGAGCTGCTGGAAGCCCAAGACACGATTCGCCGTTTGGAAGAACAACTTAAGAAGTTGCAAGAAGCAAAGGAAGACCTTGAACAACGTCAAAATGAACTCCAAGAAATGATGGAGCGACTTGAAGCCAACAAGGAGCTTGAAATTGCTGAGCGTCAAAAACTTGAGGATGAAATCAGGTAGCTAGCCTATTGCAAATTGCAAAATATGGCAAAAAAACATCGACTCAAAAGGGAATTCGTTTAATTACAATTTTTTTCTTTATAGAATGAAACAAGAAGAGGTCCTACGAATTCAAGAAGAAGTACAAGCGAAGGACGACGAAACGCGTCGTTTGCAAGAAGAAGTGGTTGAGGCTAGGTTGCGCCAAGAAGAGGTAGCCAATGCTCTTGTTAATGCCACTACAACTCCTGCGCACCATCACCTGAGGGACATGGATGATGATGATGAGCACGTGCCAAACGGACATTCCCATGAGTTGGATAACGGGGACATGCAACATGAAGATCCAGTAGAAGGAAGAACAACGCAAGCCGAGAAGAACGAACGACTCCAGAATCAATTGAGGGTACGTTGCAGCATTTTAACATAATATATGTCAAAATCATTGTTAGAAGTTAGAACTAGTTTTTTACTCTAAATGAATTTTTCATTGTTGTAGATGCTGAAGCAAGATTTGGCCGAGTCCCGCGATGAGGCAAAGGAGACCACGTTGGACAAGATTCACAAGGAGAATGTGAAACAAGGACGTGATAAGTACAAGACCCTGCGGGAAATTCGCAAAGGAAATACAAAGCGACGAGTGGATCAGTTTGAGAATATGTAATTTAATTAAAGTAGCTAATATTAGTTGTTAATGCCTTAATATTCCCCGTGTGTAGAACTTTCTTACTTTACATTCAAATATTTTATTCAATTCATTATCATTTAGTGCTTACAATCCTACAAGTTATATATAATAGTGTCAGTGTAATCAAATGAATACTGTATCTATTAATAACTGATTTAGATAGTACACGACTCTAAACAATCATTAAAAGCGACAAATATATATTAAAAAACATTACAATTTGTAATCAAAATCAATTTACGATTACTATAATTTAAATATTTTGTTTCTTTTCAGATGAGTGAATATAGCGTGTTTCTTTTGCTAGTTTTGTGTAGGTTAAAAACTGATGCACCACGCATAATCGACTTATTGTGTATGTAGCTTAAACTACAATTAAGTACTTTGAAAAATTCACCGAGTGATTTACCGAATCATATTAATTTGATGTCCTCTGGTTATCTTATTTGTTACATTTATTCTGATAAATTGCAAGTTTGCTTGCTATCACTAATTGTTAGGAATTATTATAATATACTGTAAAAAATGGCCTAGTATTTTTTGAAGATTGAACAATGAATTAAGCTGGAGAAAAAATATATATTTATGTACATTGTACATATATGAAGTAACAGTAGCTTCCATCTGAAATGAAATTTAAAATTTATCCTATTTGCACTATACATACATTCTATTCACAAATTGTTACATTACTTGCTACAAATTGTAAATTGTCCAACATTTGGTTAAGAGACATAATCAATATCTTGTAAAAAATCACTTTAGGCTTAGCAGTTTGGTAGACTGTATTTTTTGCATTTGCATGAATGTTTTCGTGATGATGATATTAACATTCCATTAAAAAGAACCAATTCAAAATATTTTTCTGTTACTGAAATGTATGAACAAAAAATGAATAGTCTGATGGGACCATCAAATCGAGTTTCAACAGAGCACGAATGAAGAAAAACTATAAAAAAGAATGTTACTTTTATGATTGCTTGATTGAATATCATGAGAGAATGATCATGAACAATTGATAGATATAGGGCGACAAGCATAATATATATAATTTTAAGCAATATGAGAAAATTATGTGTATGTATAATTCATCAAATGTGCTATTGTAGAGTATCAAAGAAAATATTATATCTTGTTTGTAGAAAATTTATTAGGATATTTGTGTGATCAGTGAGGTTCTTCATATTCTTGTATTTGATTGGCTGGTTGATTGTTTTTCAACAAAAAAATTTGATTGTATTAAAATGTTTAAATTTTTTAAAACTATTTTTGTGTGTATCAAAAGATTTTTAGGCTACACAATTAAGTAAATTTGTCCTATAATAAGTTGTTATTATAGTTTGTTAAATATTACTATCTGCTGTGTTGAGTTCCAAGCACTTCAGGCTATTAATTATTGTATTCTATTTATGATGAAAATTAAATTGAAAGAATTTATAATTTGAATTCGTCGAAAAGGTGGAATAAAAAGTTTACAACAGAAAAAAATATATTGTAGTGCTATTTTTTTAGAATGATTTATTTCCAATGAGTAACAATTAGGTAAAATTATTAAGAATCACAAGACAATTAGGTTTATCCGGCAGCTGAAATGCAAAAAATAATTCTTGCTATCAAGCCATACTCGCTGTTGCACGTACTCTCCTGCGGGAGGATTCTGACTCGATATTTCTCTCAATCGAAATTTCATCCGTGTCATACTCACTCCTTTCCGACAACTTAGCCAGTAACCGCCTTGAATTCCTGTACACAGTTGGGTCATAAAGCACATCAAAGCCTCCAAGAGCAGCAGCATCTAAAAATCGGTTTCCAATAAGAAATCTTCGTCTCCATTCAGGGCTGTTGTGTAATGGGCAATCTGCGGGGCAGACGAGATGTTGTTTTGGATAATCCAAATAGTACCTCTCATCAAGAGTACGTCCATGAAGGACATTTCGATTGTCCAAATGGAGTGTCTTGCTTGTCAGGGATTGGGTATCCATAATATCCCTTGATGCTGATCGTGCACGGGCTGAAATGGCAGTGGCAGCAGAGTTTAGTGCAGTTGACCGCATGAGACAGTCATCTGAAGCGTAACGAGAAACAATATCAATAGATCTAGCACGTCTAGATCTGCTGGTGTCAATTGAGGACTGTTGCCTCAATTCGGACTTATGCTGTTCCAGGGCTACGGATCGGGCCCTTGAGAGCTCACGTCGGGACCTCTCTACAGATGCAGATGATTGCAAAGAGGATGACTGCAGGGAAGAGGACGATGTTAGCTGTTCAGAGGACGCCCTGTAATGCCTGGAGCGGAAGCCAATGCCGTATCCGTAAAAAGGCTCATAAGACCACCTTGCACACGAACATATATTTAAAATTTAAATAAGTTTTCTGATGGGATTGATTTTTTAAATGAAAATCATTGCAAAAAATTTCACCTTTCAATGAAGCTTAATGCCCCAGGTGGACTTGCAGCACGTCGCCGCCTTTCCAGTCGTTCTCTTCGAGAAGTAGAGGTTTCCATTTGCACAGAGGACGATGAAGAATAAGAGGATGAAGACTCGGCAAGGGCCCTGGAGGTAGAAATGTACCGAACCATGGGACGGTAGTAAGACTCCCTGTACTCATTGTTGTAATCGTATGTCCGTACTCGTGGACGGGCCCAATGGGTGAAAAGTTGGGAAGAACTCTTCTTCTTTGCAACAACGTCAGCCATATTTTATGAAATTTCTGTGGAAAAACAGAAAAAAAGAGAATACTTTTTAGGGAAATCCTAATTAAAAGAAATCCAATAAATAAAAATCTTCTTTACCCTCGTCCGCTGAGGTGTTAGGCGAATCAAATCAAGTTAAAAAGTAAAGTAAAACAAATAAAAAAGGAAAAAAGAGACAATTCGGTTCGTGAAAGGAAAGAAAAAAGGATATTTTCTTAAAAGGAGGACAAGAAGAAAAAGGAAAGACTAGAACTAAGAATAGATTTCCAATGAATATGAGGAGATTATAGAAAAAATACAAGTAAAGATATAAGCCAGTAATAAAAATGCTTCAGAGATATTTTTCGCAGATTAGCGATTAGAGACGCCTTTCTTCATGCTCCACATAAGGATAATGGATATTGTATGCATAATCTAATGTATCTGATGTACATACTTTTACATTGGATGCCTAGCTAGTGGTTCACATTTTGAAAATAGATACATTAGGCAGATAAGAATGCTTAGGTTATGTAGGCCATGAATTCTCGAACATCCCTAATAACTCCTTCACTCTATTGTGTTTACTTGCGGCTGAAATTTAGCGAGATAATGGGAACTTGTTAAAAAGTGTGACATGTCTAGGCCAGGGTTACGCTATACTTTGCCGTGTTACAAGAGTCGCAAAGAATTTATCTTTTCTGAATTTGAAAAAAGATCGTTTTTCATGGGAAACGCTGTCGCTGTGTCTTGAACGTCAAAAGACGCTTGTACATTGCTGAACGTATGATGATATGATACGCAAAGTGAAAGAAGAGAAATGGAACGAGAGCGAGATCATCGAGGCTGAAGGTTCAGTAATTAAAAGCGAAAACGAATGGTAAAATGCAACTAAATACAAATCGGTTAAAATATTTTGGCATGGTTGTTTTGAGTGCGTTTGTCTTGTCGCTTGCAAAAAAAGTGATGACGGTGATAACAAGTAGATGGATAAACGAGGCTCTAGAGATCGATTAAAATTTCTTGCTTGAATAGCCATTTTTTTGCATTACATGCATATTGGCTAACTAATCGTGTGAATGCCAGGCGGTTTTTTTTTTTTGGTAATTTCGGGAAAGGCATACGGTAAAATGAAGGGTTAATTATAATGTACTAGCAAAGCCAGATGTACACTCATGATACCCGTTAGTGTACGTCGTACACTATAAAAGTCTCTAGTTGACATGATAATAATCTTTAAAATCAAATATCTTTAACAGTTGGTCAAAAGTTAAGCTTCATACTTCACCCCTTCGTTCCTATTTCCAGC
>JAQFXM010007196.1:0-12169 GCA_034693345.1 Entomobrya multifasciata | reverse complement strand
TTTTGGCTAAGTGTCGTTTTCAAAAAATTTTTTTTGTTTAGACGTCGTTGGTTAAACGTCGCGTTGGCGAAGCGTCGCGCCACGGATAAAACAATAATTTTAGTTAATCAAAAAAATAAGAAACCGTATGATTTTAATGCGTTCAAGTTGCTATAAATTATGATAAAAACATATACGTTACAATGGGAATACAAATATTTTAACTGAAAAAGGAACAATCAAAATGCGCACGAATAATTTAGATTACAATTTTTTCTAAGCTCTCCAGAAGGCTGATCTAGCGTACTTACTGCCCAGCATTATTGATCTAGTTGACTACAAGTTATATAAAATTAATTACAATTCACACGAGCCATTTTAATAGCTTTTTTGGTTTAACATAATAGAAATTTCGTAATACCCTATGTAAGAGTTAACTGTAAATTGTTTTTTAACGTTTAAATGATTTCGTGTATTAAATATTTTTTCATAAAACGAATCAAAGTGATGATCAATTTTTTTAATGGTTTTCGGAACGTCATTAGTGCCAAGCAGCCAGTTAAAATAAAAGCCCCTCGAATCTCATACTTTAATTTTTTCGGATTCAATGAACCGATTTGTCCACTCGGCTGCGACACTCTTAAAAAAGCAAAAGATAAGATTGTCCAGCTTTGAGGGAAATGTTGTCTTCTTCTATCGGTTATTGTTACAGGTGTATATTTTGTAATGCAGCTAATTGATTTTTGAATTTAAGTTACTTTTATTGTTTTCTTCGCCCACTTGAAAAGGAAATATTTGGCTAATTTGAATAAAGTTTTTAGTTTAATATAGTTATGTTTAATTTACGTACGTATTGCACGATTAATAGTAGGATATTATTTAAAACCATTGATACAAAGTGCGTGTCCCAAATATTGGTAAGATCAAGTTCTAAGCGAATAAATGTGTTTAATTTAAAGCATGTAATCAATTAATGTACAGAAAACATGGAGCACTTAAGTTTTGCATAAGTAAATACTTCAAGGTGGGCTAAGACATTTGCTTGTTATAGCGATTGGGTTAGCATCGATAAGCATCAAATTGAAAATGATTATAAATTAGAGCGACCAAATATTTAGGTTATTATTTAGCTACCATATAAACTTTTATTTAACTTACAAATAGTAAATCAGCATAAACTTAATATCTGTTTCACTTAGCAACATTTCAAAAATCCGAACAGCATATATTACAGTCAAATTTAAATATCAGTAGTCTTGCGTTTTTCCCGCCTTTACATTTCTCAAGTTGTGTATTACTACGTGTGGATCTGGTTTGCCTTTTTTCTAGTAGGAATAGTAATGTTGTCTTATTGCAAAATTTAACATAATTTCTACTTAATTTTACGGCAATTACACAACTCATACAAAATGTATTGATCCGCTATATTAGTTAATAAAATTCAAGTCCTTCATGGAATCCATCCCAAATTAATCGTATAATTGACGGATATAAACTTTTGTTGGCAAACTACATAGAAATAGCACCTTTACTGGTTAAACAATCAACTATAATTTGAAACTTGCTAAATTTCAACGAATTTCCAGGTTATAAGAGGAAGAAGAAATCAATTCAGGTTTTGGGATGACTAATTGGCTAGAGGTGGATAAAATGATATTTAATATTAAATTCGATAGTATGTGCGATAAGTTATATATGCAAGAAATACATGATAATAAAAATTCTTTCGTAAGCAGCTTATGGTCAATTTTTCTGGGATTCCAATTTTTGGTTATAAATGTATTTTTGGAAATATAATACGTTGGTTCTCCTCGACAAAAATATAGTTTAATCAAACAGGTTAAGGCTTGCTACGTTACATATTCTTTAAATTAAACTTTCAAGTTCAAAAACCAATTAAAAATTTAGATAGTTGGAAACTCCATAATCGTCTTACTTATATAAAAAAATTATTGTAGTCAAAGATAAGACAAGAGATTTAAAAAAATCCAATTTTGTTTGATAATTATCAGTTTGAATTTTCAATATAGGTTTTAAGTTAACATTCGTGTATCTACTTCTTGGGTTACCAGCCCAACACGGAGTTCCCTAAATGTTGGATTTGTCCGACTTCAGTCTTCAATGATATACTATTCACTTTCACGGTAAAATTATAAGCTGTTCATTACAACTACAAACATTAATTTTATTCTCAAAAATATTCAAAAAAATATCTAAACGGCATCATAAACGCACATTATCAGTACAAGTTTATATGAGAATATGAATATATGTGGTTTCTTGTCTAAGTAGTGCAGCAACTCAAAATCTTAGTTCAGTATCGATTTCTGTCGATTTTTTACAAACTGCTTTGTAAAATCCGAATCTCCATTGCATAGCTTTAGACTTAACGAAAAACATTCACGGAAATTATTTCAAGCTTTTGACTTGATAACATATACATTTATTACTTTTGTTTATACTAATAATGACGACAAAGAAACATTTGGGCATACTAATCAATTTTTATTCTTTTTTATATTTTCTTTACGGGCCTACTAATTTTACACTTGCTACCCTGGTTTCATCACCAAAACTTGACACTGCCAAGCAATCAAGCATCATAAATGCATTTGCTGGTTGCACGATATATCTCACAAATTTTCAAGGACAAAATATTAACTTTCAAGTATTAAAGCAACCCATAATTCTACTTCGATATTTGTCGTACTGTAAAGAAGTCCAATTGTTTCCATTCGAACTTGGTACTGCTTATCCAGCACTAAAAGGAAACAATTTATCTGATTGCAATAGTTTAGAACGGGAAAAGGTTCGACAGCCACCAGACCAAGTAGCCAGGAAATATGTGGCTCAAACTCTGACCAATTTATTTTTTAATGACAATCAAAAACCAAAAGTGTGAAGCAAACATTTATCTCGATCCACCATCTGAACAAACGGCTCCTCAAATGTATAGCAAGCATTCAAAACCAAACACATTAACTGTTCTTAAAAATGTACTTTGGTCTAACGTTTTAGCCACATTCGAAGCAACAATTTGGAAGTATGACTATTCAAATACAGTCCCAATTGTCTCTCTACTTATATGCAGCCCAAATACAGACTCAATTTGCGATAAAGAATATGATGTAAGAAAATGGATTGCTGGTATATTTTATGCTCCTGGATGGTTCAGCGTAGAAGTAAGTGTACTAATTTGGGACTATCAAGAGCTCTCATTAAAAACAATATGTCCATATTGTGACCCATGTGATTGGTTTAAAACCATACCATTTCAAACTAAAATTATTCCAACTTCAGGAAAACAACTTCAGATTCTGCTGAAAGAAAGTCAACAAATCAATCCCGTTCCTCACTCAGTTCATGTCCGGTATTTTTTGAATCCTCCTTATTTTCAGTCTTTGATAAAGGTAGAGGGGCGAAGCAAGAAATTTGTCTTGGAGAAAATTCGAATGTTTCCGAGACGGTATCCTTTAGATAGATTATATCAGATGGCCGACATTCACCTGATATCACTACTTTTACTTAAATCAACCAATATTACATTTTCTAAATCACTTGGCCAAAACTGGTTCAAATGGAAAAACGTAGTGGTTCCTGCATGTAGTTTGACAAAATCATTTGACTCCCATCCAACATTTCGACCAATGATATTATTCAGCATTAAAAAGTCACGAAGTTCTTTTAGAGACGGCAGGCTGGTGACTTATATCAAGCAGCTGCGTTTTGTTAGTTGTCACAAAGACAGAAAGCATTGGCTAAATCAGTTGATGGAACTGATTTCTCCTTTCGACTTGATCACTTGGTTCCTAATATTGACTATTTGTTTTTTGCTGTCTCGTATTGTAAAAACATCTACCAAATCTTATATCAAGTCACAGAATTCGATTTTATTTGAGATAAACTTTTTTATGTTTTTGTCCATTTTAGACCAATCTTGCAGTAAATTAACCAATTCTAGCAAACCAGCGAGTGCCTCATTTCACTTTGGTATTTTCTTTATTCCAATTACTTGGTTATATTTAAGCACGCTCTATAAAGGAGATAATGTGACCAATTTAACAGCAGCACCACCTTTAATCCCATTTGATACGTTTAATTCATTGAAAGAAAACCAATTTATCATGTACACATACGGATATAATTTAACTTCGTTTTTTCTTAAAAGAGGTCCGGGCAGTTCAAATGCAATGGTGAAATTGTTGAAAAAGTATGGTAGTGTCAGTGGTCATGAGGATTTTCCAATGTTTTCGAGTGTTTGGTGGGCAATGATGAGACAATTAAGACCATACTTTCCCAAAAACGTAATAAGCCTGCGATTTTTAAACAATGAAATATCTCCGCAAACTTGGAAGCATATCAATAACTCTGCAATGTTTCCGAGCCATCTCTGGAAAGGTGAATCACAAGTGGACAGTATACTTATTTATATGCGAGAATGCAATAAGTCTGCATACATTTTAGAAGGACTGGAAGCAATCAGGTATCACCTATATCTTAAGAGTTTGAATAAACCAGCTTATTTTGGCAAAGATGTAATACTTGAAAACTATTTTGGGTATTTACTTTTTGGACACTTTCCAGCCAATTTGATTTACAGAGTAAGCTATCTTTTTGAAGCAGGTATATTTGGATGGTGGGAAAAGTACTTTGAGTATGCAGTAACTATAAAAAATAATGATTTGAATGAAAATTCAAATAATCCAGACAATATATCTGAATCGGGTGGAAGCAGTATAGCAGTTATGATTTTGAGTCTCATACCTGGAGTTGGCTTGTTGAGTTCTTTGGCTTCGTTCGTTGTATTTGAACGTCAATTAATGCAAAAACAAGTCATACCAATTATTACGAAATGTTTTTACAGGTTTGTGAAAACGATCCAACGTTTTGGAAGGTCTTGTTTGAAAAAGTTCAAACGGTTGTTTTGCGGAAATATTTACCAGAAACTGGTACTCCAAATTAAGTTGTTGAAAGTTTATATGAGTAGGGAGTCGTATCAGACGTTTGTAATAACAACGTTTTTTTAACCAAAATTACCTATAAGCGCAAGTGTATGCTTTTATAGCCGACAAGATTGTCCTGCTCCAATCATTTTACGTGCAAGTTTGGTCTACTTAAGTGAACATGTGTTTTCTCGAAGGCGGATGGACCTAAAAGTGTTTCTTAGAGCTATTTGAAATGTAATCAAAGTATATCAATCAAATGATGTTATACATGCACAAGTACCATCGAAAAGAAAAACACTGCTAAGTATGGTATAAGGTTAATTCAAGTCAAATAGCTTATGACATGCACTGCGAAACAATATGTATTTAAGTAAAAATTGATGTTATTAAAATTATAATTATTTGATAGATAACTAACAAGAATTTGTAGGAATTCTAGTGAAGTTTTATAAATAAGCAAACATGGGATATAAATGCTAAGGAGCAACTAAAATTATTTATGTTAATTTTATAAGAAACGAGGGCTGAAGGTTATCAGCTTGTGCGAAAAATATCATGTAGTTAGTAATAAATTTGTGATGGAATGTATCAATTCTACAAGTTTTCACTTGTCGATCAATGCATCCATTTGTGTGCGGCATTACGTATAATATTTAACGTATTACCGGTTTTTCCTGATAAAGGGGTTTATAATCTTTATCTGTTAAATGTATCCCAGTTTTTTCGACGTGAAATGATTACTCATTACATCCTCGCGAACATTTTCTCTTGCAAATTTTAATATTTGGTAGTTTAATTAGAATTTGCTTAATATTGAACATGTGATTGCTGCCCAAAGCTTCGACTTGTGCTAATGGATTGGTACAATTGGTTCAACTGACGAAAATAACTATATATTACAAAAATGCTAAATTCTGCAGTTTTTTCCGACATCGTCGAGCAATTCTGCAAGATCAACAATGAATATTTAAAAAGATCAATTAAGTATGATAATTTAATAAATTTGTGTGCCCTTTGTTTTTAAGTAAAGCTTAAAATAATAATTCAATAAACCGATAAAAGTACCATATTTTTTGTACATTGATTATTTTAAAGACAAACCTTAACGAATATAGGCGATATTCAAAAATAAAATAACTGTTTATAATTATCGTCAAGAATTCCAAAAAAGCTTCGTATTTCTTGGAACAATAGCTTTCTTAGAGAATCCTAACGAATTTTAACCAATTTTCTTTATAATTTATAAGATCTATGCGACAGCATGGTTAATTGCTTTCTCACGAATTTGTAAGATAACATGCTTACAAATGTTGTAAAATGGATACGCAAGTTGCTTGTAAAACACGGAACAACTAATGGCAAACTTGTGTATGTAAAATCTTCTTGGTATCATTTGTAGTGTTGTGGTTTTGAACGAATGAACTTCGTAAAATATTTCAAAAATTTTCGTACCTACAATGTCCATGTTCTGTTAGATTCTGCAAGGCAAAGTTGCTTCTTGGAGTTGTTCCATCATAAAACTGATAAAAATAAAATTTTAATAATTTTAAACGGAACTCAACAATGTTGGTTACATACTCTAGAACCATGCTTCCGTTGGCTTTGTTGCTTTGATTGTAGTTAAAAGCTTTACCTCCAAATAAAATACTTTTGAAGGATATGGGTTGTGTTAAATGTTAATCCCGAGATGGTTCAAAGTTTAACACGAATATTTCATGCATTAACTCATCAAATTAGGATACACCAGGTTTCTGAGAAATATGAAATTTTTTGAGACATAATATATTATTTTATTGTTTTGACTGATGCTTTATTGGAAAAATATTAGCTATATGTATAGATGGGTTAAAATAGTTCTTTTTTTAAAACAAAGCCATGGTAATCTTAAAAATAATAAAGTTATATAAAACATGAAGTCCAATAGTACATGTAAGCAGAATATCTTGAAGTAACTTAAATGCCACAAAGTCTATTAAAATTTATTCAATTATTTAAGCGACAGATAGGGTTTTTTCCTTCGACAAAGGTATCCACTCATGTGCTATGATTCTAGTTAAACATATCATAAATCTTTTCGATATCATTTTAAATGCGATATCTGATATTTATTCGCTTTGACTGCTGCCTAGGGGAACGTTTGCAATGTTTATTGATATTATGCTTTCAAAACTAAGATTTTGTTGGGTTATTTTCATGAAAATGACATCTTGAGACTCATTAAAAACTTAATCGAACCTTACTCTCAAAAACATAATTTGAGAAAGCAATGTGTCATG
Source organism: Entomobrya multifasciata (assembly GCA_034693345.1). Lineage (NCBI taxonomy): Eukaryota > Metazoa > Arthropoda > Collembola > Entomobryomorpha > Entomobryidae > Entomobrya > Entomobrya multifasciata. Next base: position 4,968 of record JAQFXM010007196.1, on the reverse strand, counting down.
GCAAAGCAATTGATATGAGCTATTCAAAAATTAACTCTTTCTTTATTCCATGCATACACTATAAAAATGAAATTTATGCAATCAATTTTTATTTAAAAGTTAAATTCTAAAGCTTTTTCTAAACACTAAATCAAACCATAAAAGGCAGCAATAATAATGAGTCAGATATCTCTTTATATGTGATTATCATCTAGAAATCTAAAAGGATTTGTATTGTTAAAATAATCTTCAAGAAATAGCGTTAGAAGAGAAACCTAAATATTTCTAATATGTATTGTTCTTTACCGTATTACCACAAAAGCAATGTGACAGTATAATTAATCGCTTGCTCACAAAACTCTAAAATAACTTGCTTCCGAATATTGTAAAACGGATAAGCAAGTTGCATATACAACACGGGACAGCTCATCGCAAACTTCCGGATGTAAAATTTTCTTGGCATCATACGCAATGTTTTGGTTTTGAAATCTTTTGAACCAGATGCCACTTCTCCACAAAGTTCACTTTGACACCACAACATAAACAAAATAGAGACTACGCAACATATTATAGCAAAGTAAGCAACTCCACCTTCCTGATTTAAAACGTAGTTAAACCTTATTGAAAAAGAAACTGCAATCACAACAAAAACTAGGCATGCTGCGTGGTGAAAGGAAACAAGTACGGATTCAAAGAAGCCATTAAATAGAATATTAAGTACTTGTATGAGTCTATAAATCTTCACTACATGTTCGTCACTTAGCTGGTAGAAAGATAGTGAATCAATCCCACATCTGTTTCCACTAGAGGTAATTACGCTTGTTGGAGTCAGTCCATCAATAGAAATTGTGGTAACGACGTAGTAGTAAATTATTGAAGTAGTCGTAATGAAAATCACGTTTGAACCTGCGTAAGAGTATAAAAACACAAAACAATGTATAGGCCAATTTTCGAAGTTAAATACCACGTCGATTTCGAAGAGATCTTTGATTAACAAATGAGTTCCACTCAACGGGTGATATATGTATACAATCATGCAAAATGGCACTAGGAACAACCCAAGAATAAGTAAAATGATCATTATTTGACCTAATGCAACTGTACGCTTTTGAGCCTGTGTCATACTCATCAAGTTGGTTCGTATCAACCCTGAAAAGTTTAAAACAACAACACGTTAAAGCAAAAAAATTGAATTAAATTAAATGTGGAAATATTTTAAAACATTTCTTTAAATGTTGACCAGCCATTAAAACAACTATTCAATTTAGGTGAATGTGAATAACCATTGGAATCCTTATCATTTCTAATGAGTCAAAAAATAGTTTTTACAAATATGTGGACTTTCCGGCGTTCTATCAACCAACTGGAAACAAAAATATGAAAACGTTGTCTTTTGTATTTTACGAAAGAGTTAAGTAGATAAACAAGAATTCATAAGTCAAATATTTGCCGCATCATGCTAAACCTAGCAAACGCATTCTAATTAACCTCATAACAGTAAAAACAAAAAAAGGTTTCGAATTTTTAGCAATGTTTCCCTCCGAAAAATTGTAACTGGATTTTAAGGTGGCCATACACCAAGTATTGTATGCCAAAATTATTAAAACGATCAATGTCTGGTCAGCATAAAAAAATAAAAAAATTACAAGCCTTTTACATTGAAGATACTTATTGAAATTTAGAAGCTGGTTAAGGAGGAACATCATTTGATCTCGTTTCTTTTGAACAAGATGGGCCAAGAAAATTATGGCCAAGTATACCATAGTCTCTCCGATAGTAATAATGTTTCTTATATGTCCTTTGATACTTCCAAAGCCAGGTATTTTTTCTCCCTTAAGTACATCCAAAATTCCACTAGGAAACATATAGCTGCAAAGTTGCATTGAGCATGAAGTAACCAGAAAGATGAGGACGTTACAGATCCACATTTTGCTACACACAAACAAAAAATGAGAACGGATGATGGAAGAAGAATATTTTGAATAAAAGTGCGCTACTTACAATGCTTTTAATTGGCAAGGTTTAGCCGGGCATAGTTGCTTGCGGGATTTGTCCCATGTAAATACAGTTAAAACGCTAAATATCATTAAAGAAAATCGAAACTCTGCAAGGCCAGTAATATGCTTAGAAAACATTTTTGTTCAATAAACTTTATTTATAATACACTTTTTAAACCGGTTTGTTATTATTAATAATTTTGAAGCTGTTTGTAGTTCCCGAAAAGGGTCGAAACCTGGTGGCTTTGAAATCAGTCTTGAATTATTTAGAGTATATTTTTAATATAGTTCTGTGAAAAGCCTAAAGTCTTAATACTAAAATGGAAAGAGTCTGAATAAAAAGAGAAACTTCGCGGTTCTGTCATTTTCAGAAATTAATATTTTAAAGTCTATAAATAAAACTGGAACTACTTTATATTTATGATAAAAAAAGACAATTAAGTTACGTGGTTTCATTATAATCATGTAATTTTTGATATTAAGACATTAATTTTTTTGAAATGCCAATGTGCAGTTTAAAGGGCAGGTTCACTTATAAAACTAAAAACTAATTTACCAACTAGCGCCACTTGGTTATTTTGTTTAAAATTGAGGTCAATAGCTTATATCATATGTCAATTTTTTTTGAATATGTTAGATAAACTTAACTGATGAGTTGAAAGTAAAATTAAATGCTCTTTATTAGCTAAATTAATTTTCATTTTATTTCCGATTTTTTAGATATATGTATAAAACAAGCATATCATACAAATACTTCATAAGTTTAGTATCCAGTCAGAATAATAAAAAGCTTCTAAATAAAACCTTTACTTTAAAGACGTGTATTACCGTAAGCGGACTATGGTGCTGTTACAAATTATCTACTAGTATATACTTTATCTATTACTATTTACTATTATCAGTTACTATTATTGACTATCCAAATATAGTCCCAATGGTCTTTTTACTTATCTGCAGCCCAAATACAGGCTCAATTTGCGATAAAGAATATGATGTAAGAAAATCGAATGCTGGTATATATTATGCTCCTGGATGGTTCAGCGTAGAAGTAAGTGTACTAATTTGGGACTACCAAGAGCCCTCATTGAGAATGATGTGTCCGTATTGTGACCCATGTGATTCGTTTAATATCCTACCATTTCAAACTAAAGTTATTGCAACTTCAGGAAAACAACTTCAGATTCTTCTGCTGGTAAGCCAAATGCAAGATGCAGTTTGTTTTGCGGTGCAGTTCACCGGACATCTTAGTTCTGTTGAAAAAAGACAAATCTACAGACAAATGTTTGAACATTCTGTACAAGATAAAAAAATTGGTGTATTATATTTTACATAGCGACTTTTGACTGCGGGGTCATTTGTGAATATCTTGAATATTAATTGAATTCGGTTTAGGGCTTAGGGTACAATTTGGTATAAGTATAATTAAACTAAAAATTCGTATTAGATTATGTGTGTAGACGATATGTTAAGTGTCTCTAGTCTCATAAATCACAACATAACTCGTGTAAACCTAAAAATATTAAAACTTGTCAGTACCTGAGACTATCATTTATAAAATCTTTAATTAGGTAATGGGACATCCTCAATAAGTTTAGGTCTGAAATATGATAATTCATCGACAATTCTTTTTGGTTGATTGTTCTTAAACAAACTTAAATCTTATCAAATATCTTTAATGTAAGTCTAAACTTAATTAATTTTGGGGCTAATTCTATTTTAATGTCTATTTTGATAGTGTTTGGATTTGAATGATTTGTTAGAGTCGACATAATGACCCATAATGACAACAAATGTGCACCAAAACTTACGAAGGTATTTGATGAACTCATGATAGCGTTCCTTATCATAGCGTAATTTTTAATATACTACAATGAAATATTGATATTTACACATGAAGACTATCAATACTTAACCAATAAAAGGTATTATTCCTTCACAAATATGTATGTGCGATTTTTAAAAGAAAGATTTAAAAAGCGCCATGATCGAGTATAGCCAACAACATTTATAATGCTAAAGCTCTAGGAGAGACGAATGCATTCTTCTATTTATTATGTATTCACTTAATCAATTTTATACTACAAAACACATAAAGAAGTTGCACTATTCCTCGTAAAAGCACGTCAATATTTTTTTTCAAATTCTGTACTTCTTATTTAACCATTGATCCATATTTCACAAATAAATTATATCATTTACAAAAAACACTTATTTTTGGAACATTTGCCAATGTGTTAGTATTTAAATTTCAAACAGAGTAATTCATGCATTTCCCCCCCTGAATTATCTACCAAGAGAAAATTATTTCTGAAGCAGCAGTAAATCTATTACACGATCCACACAAAACATTTGAAACAAAAGGGCCGTACGTTTTTCGATATAATTGGACAAACCAAACCTAATTCTTGGTACTTGACAAGATCTTAAAAACGTTTCCATAACTTTACGCTCATTTCGCTTGTTGTACAAATCGTTCTTGACATTTCGTTTCAAGTTTGCCATTTCAGTTTTCGATTGTTGATAAAATTCTCCAGCAAAACTAAATGCCACAATGAGAACCAGAAATGCTTTCGTGGCGTTTATAACAAAAAATAAATTGAGCAGAAAATATGTATGTCCAGATTTACTTATGAGGATTACAACTGGAATAATTTGACATGTTCCACCAGCCAATAACAGAAGGAAAAGAATTCCTTGCAGTAATATGTTGAATTTTGCAGTCAGAATTTGAAATGTTCGATACATAGCAATCATTTGTAGTGGTTTCGCACTCTCATTGTTCTTCGTCTTCTGAATATTTTTCGAGATTCGTCTACAAAAGGGAATTCACGTTTTATATATGACTTTATTGGACAAATGATTGTCACTAAAATTTTACAACTTACATGTAAGCAACTTTGTTTGCAAATATTGAAAACGGGTCGGTATAATAGAGTCGACTTGTTGTTAGTGCATAGGGTTATTAGAAGATTTTTACTTGTAGAATTTTATT
>JAQFXM010007195.1:0-12170 GCA_034693345.1 Entomobrya multifasciata | reverse complement strand
AGTGTTCATCGTCGAAAGGGTTGAAATTAAAATACAAGATGTTGTTTTGTTTGTGTATCGAGAAAGGGACACTTCTTCAAAATATTGTGTTTTAAACTTCTCCATCTTTGGTTGGTTTCTATATTTTATTGAAACAATAATTGTAGTGACAGAGAAAATTGCCTTCGCTCTATGAAGGATTCTGTCATGTATATGAATGAATATATAAATAAATAATTGGCTACTCAGTAATAGATAGTTGACTGAGCTTCGTTGCCAATTTTGAGGCAAGTGAAATACATTGTCAGGAGTTCAAACAAAATTCTTTTCTACACGTCACTATTGGTATGCATGAAGCTTTCAGCCAGCCTTATTTTCGAATCTTTTTTTACTGATAAACCTGAAGCTGGTCCATGATCAACCTAAAACATCCAACTATCAAGGCGTCACGACAATATAAGCTTTGCTTCAAGATGACTTGATTGAATGAAATAATTCATGCAAAAACAGTGAGCCTTTAAATTTACCTTTTTAACCCAATAAAAGGAGAGATGTTTTCTGATCTTTTTTCTAAATTTGTTTTTCTTTGATTGAACATACATATATTGTAAAAGAACAGGAAATCAATGCAAGATCTGATAATGTTCTACAAGAAGTATTTCAAATGCAAAACTGCACCAAAACATAAACTACTTGCATCTAGAAAGATTATCTTTAGCCATCAGGTTTTGATACTCATATAAAATGCTTACGGTTAATAAAATCTTATTATTATGTTATACTATATGTTACTACACTAAATACCTAACTAAACAGAACATTTTTGAAAGCTACTTTTGGAAGGGTTCAGTAGCATTTATTTCGTTCGGTTTTTCAATTTCGTTTATTTAGCATTTTTTGTTATGACGATGTTTGTAGATATATTCCGCTTTACTACGAACTATTTATCCAACTGTGCCAATAAAGATACATGAATGCTTTTCTGCTTTTGCGAGCAAACCAGAAAAATGAAAATATTTTACGCCTTTAATATAATATAATTTTAGCTCACACAAGCTACCAGCAAAAAACAAAGTTTGGTGCATTCTATGTTATTAATTTTATTTTCGTTGCTAAAATATGAGCAACATACATGTTTATTTTAAAAGGACGTGTCTCGAAATATTTAATAGGCTCTACAGAAGAATGCTTTTGAGGGACTAATAGAAAGAGATAAGAATTCGTGTACCGTATGCTTGAATCCACAATATTACCATAAGAGATTATAACCAGGAAATTGAGTTGTACTACTACGTTAAAATCTGCCTGGCTACATTTCTGAGATACGGCATCTAAAGTTGAGCTATAAAACAGGTACATGTTCCAAAACTCAACAGAATTGATGTGAACCAGAATGAAATAAAAAATTGAGATAGAGCTTTGAAGTTGCAGTTTCTAGACTTATATTGCATAAAGGTCTACTTACCTATTGTTATTGAGATGTCAGTTTAGAAGAAGCAACAGCAAAAAGCCTTCAACTTTCTCATTTGTGTTCGTTGCAGCAAATCAACCAAAAAAGAAGGTAAACAGGCTAGCAAGAAAAACAACAAAGAATTCGTCTAAGATGTTATCTTGTTGCCCGCTTTTACCTCCAGACAGTAGGAAAGCTTTCTTTTGTACGGGTCTAAAAACAAGAATGAAACAATATTTTGTGAAGGTAAACATGAATAATTAAGAAACCTGGCGTGTGCATGTTACATAGTAAGTGCATTACATTTTGCATTTCTGGCACCAGCAAAGAAATGTACTAAAGTAATTTTAAATCTTGTAATCTAAAATATTTATTTTAAAACTTTCTGGTCTTTTAAACTATCCTTTGTCTGTTTTCATGCAAGAAACTATTTGAATACCAAAGCGTTGAATACTGTGGAAGCATTTTCTAAATTGCAGTAAGTTTTAATATTTCAATTGACAAGTTAACATTTTTATTATGCAAGACATCTCAGAAGTTTGTATCTTATGCGGATTTAATTTTGTCCACAACTGTATGATTCTCCAAAAATTTCACTTGGAAAATTTGGCTTGCAAAATATATCAAAGAAAATATTTCTTTTCAAGCATAGCGTGTAACTAGTACTGAAATATAATTTACTTCAAACAAGAATTATGTAAGTTGCTCTTAAAATATTTTTAGTAGCTGAAATCGCTATCACATTGCAAGGAAATGTTTTTGAAAAATTAATGTCATGTCACGTTTACATCAGTTTCAAACATGTGCTTAAGGTTTATCTTATAAAGCTGATTTAGCTACAAAGATAATTTACTCCATAGTTTTGCTAGCATTTACTTCCAACTCTTTGATGCTGAAGAGGTTTCAAGCTGCTACGGTACGATTCTGAAGTAGGAATTATATCAACGGTTTAAGTGAAAACGCATAGCGTATATTCCAGACGTCAATCAGAATACCAAACAATTTTCTGAATTAATCCATTAAATCAGTTCTTTGTATTTGAGAATCGCATCACTTGATTATATAATATACTCCATGCAATATAACCAAAGATAGCATGGTCTTAAATAAACAAATTAGTGCACTTTACAGTTTAGTGTACCAGCTGAACCGTGCATAAATTAATTGAAATACCGAAGCACTAGTACTATTGATTTATGGTAATGGATTACTCTCTTTCGAGCCATTTATTTTTCGTGGACAAATATTTCATTGTTGCATATTTTCCGCATCATGACTATTTTAATGTCTTTGTAGTAGATGGAAAGTTTGGTTGGATTCTTTTATGAAATGTGATGCGAAGTGTGACAGTACATATAAAGCATATTTTCAAATGAGATAGAGTACTAGAAAAAATTTACGCTTAAATACGTTTGAACATGTGCTCTAAAAAATTTATCAACTCACAAAGCCACATATCAGTGTCTAGTGCATCACAACTCACTTCAGTGCTGACAACAAGATGAGGAATAACTATTACAGTCGTTTCATATAAGTTTTTGTGACACATACGTTAATTTCGAAAAGTCTGAAGTGCTCAAACAAAAAACTTGGCTATAAGTAAACGAATTAAAGAAGCATTTTTCACACAGTTCTTAAATCTTTTGTTGAAGCTTTAGTTGGGAACAGTGGCATGCATTTAGGAAGATTTTGCAATGTATCAACATCATCTGCCATTAATATATTTGTGGGTTGAGATTGGCTTCCAAATTCGCTGCATAAATGTCCAGCGGTTTAATACGTGCCCATGAGAAAAAAATCTGCCCGTGTAGTCTGTTGTTGGCAGCATAATTGCAATGGCACTTGACTGACAGTCACGACAGCAAAGCCGACCGGGCAGACAGTATTACAAACCTTGTTCGTTGCTGTTAACAAAAAACACGAATTCAGAAGATTGAAAAGCACTATAGATGCCCATGGCAATTTCGTAGTCTCTTTCAGTTTTCCAGTCCACTTACTACTTGCATTGCATCTCCCGCATCGTAATGGACAACATAAAAGTTCAATATTCTACGTAATCCTTTGGATCAATTTTAATCGATTGAGGATAACCAGACGCAATACAAAACAACTACAAAATTATGATAGCCTGTTATCTCAAATTTCTTCTCACATTGTGATATCGGTATATGTATATATTCAAGTTAAGGAATTCAAGCTGGAAACAAATTTATATGAAGTGGAAATCTATTTTTACAATAACATTTTGCTGGTGATGATCAGTCCAACGCATTCCAACAGTTTGTCTTGTGGGCTATATATAATGTTAATTTTTCTCCGCTGTTGGGATTCTAAATCCTTTAAATTTGTTTTCAGGTTCACTGATTTGTACAGCTCAGTGCAAAATGTAAGTTTCCCCGAAATTCTGCCCTGTGGAAAAATTGGCAGGGTAGATGAAATTCCTCTACAAGTCTTTACGTTATCATCGTGATCATTTACCCTATCAAATTCCACAAGCCGAGGTTTGAACGATTCTGTCGTGGCAGTAGTAAAAGCGAATCTTTTGTTTTGTTAAATTCTGTGTTACTGGGAATTCAAGCGTGAAACAAATTTAGGATCTATACTGCATTTCTACAACTTAGAACATTTGATGCATTTTATGGGTTAATATAGCACGAATGAATATGGTGTTCTCCGCTCAAAAATGCAATAGCGTAAAAAGAACCAACAAACGTTAAAATGAGCATAATTAATGTAGAAAATAGTCACAGGTTTTAAAGTGGTAGGGATAAAAAATATTTACTCCGAGCATAATAAAATGTTGTTTATGTAAAACGTATTGTTTCCTTTGTCGTGAGAAATTTTGGTAGGATAATGCTTGGAATTTTTTCATAATGTTTTGCAATAGAATCTTCATACAAGAAGTGTAGATTTTTCTAGAACATTTTTCCAACGTTTTTTAATGGTTCTTATCTGCATTTGGGAACGTTTAACCAATAATTTGTTCCTACGAAACACGGTTTACAAGAGTATGTATTTTATGTATTTTTTCGCAATTCTGTTTCTCATAATGCAAAAGCACCAAAATAAAATAAAGAGAGTAAGATTATATCATGGAAACTAATTGCATCATTTTCTAAACATTTAATAGAAATAACAGTTTTATGCGTCTTACTTGATTTGTGAGCACTGCATTACAAGATCTGAACAGCATGCTGAAAATGTACTTTTAAAACCGTGAAGTGAATGAAGTAGGCATGAATATTCTGTCCAAAATTGTTATCAAATATCTGTTCATTTTATTGCTAATAAAATTAAAATTTTCTTTTTGAGTATGTTTTGGTAAAGGCAAGCTTAAAATTATCGTTTAGGATAAATGAAATATTTATAACCCATACAACCCTAACAATATACAGTTTTATTTTCAGTATCACCACTGCAACCATTTTTAATCAGTTGTGTTGAAACTTTACATCATATGTACTTACTTTACATATTTTCTCACAATAAGTAGTGAATATAAGTTAATATGAAAATAAAACAAATAGATCTTAATTAACGGTCGTACGTAAAGTACGAAAACGTAGAACCTTTTATCTATAGATGTATTTTATTACCTGGTGTAATTATAAACTTGCTTAAAGCTCGTTTTGCTACTATTGCATGATATAATGTATTATGTAAACGTGAACGATTGGGTATAATTTTGTAATGGTGTGTTGTTAGCGGAAATATGGTCACAGATTTATTTTTCCAAAACCGTAAATTCCCTTCAAAGGATAAATGTTTTATGAGCAATGAAGCTACATTTGTTTTAGGTTATTACGTAAAGCATAAAACATCGTAATATACCATTTTTCGGGTTATGAGATTCTTAACTAAAAGTATGTAGTTAGTAACTACGCAAACGCTTTGGGCAAATGAACACATGGGTAATTGAAACAACAATGGCAGGGACATGCAACATTCTCAATCCTAAATTTCCATTAAAATCGCTCCAAGTTAAATGTAACCGTTTAAAAATAACCATAATTCACATTCGGGAACAAAATGGAACATATCAGAAAAAACCAGATCAAGTTTTTAAAATCTCAACATTAATTGAAAATGTGATAATGACGAGTTTGTTTTAATCTTGTTTAAGATCTCAAATTTTGAAAACATAGCGAAATAATCCACTACGTAACCAAACAATTTTTAGACGAAGTTTTTTCATAAATTCACGTAATTATATTTACTCAGTCATGAAGGAACTTGCTACTGTTTACGAATTTCGCCATGTATCACAGTTATTAGCCCAAAGCTAACAAGGCTTTTTCTATCTTGGATACATCATTAAATTAAATAAGACTGAAATAAAATCTCTGAAACTTTAAAGATGTGACCATACTACACAACACTCCATCACACAAAATTTCATGCCATGTGACATAATCAAGAAAAGCCAAACATAAAAATAATACTATGATGTTTTCAATTTGATTTCTTGCCTGAATGGGAAAGTAAAAGACACTCCGACAATAATGAATAAACTAGATAATTTTCTGTTTTTATTGGATACAATTTAAACAATAAGTAGACAATTGTAGATATAAATGAGTATAAGTTATTATATAATATCTGAGACGTCTTTAGAAGTATTATGTAGAAAATAGACCAAAAGAAAAATTTACACATGACGTCTTTTGTCAAACCTTTTACACAACATCAAATAATATATTACCACTCTAAGACTTTTGAGACTTTTAAGATTAGACAACTGCACACACATTTGATTTATTGTTTTCTTCTACTTTTTATTTTTTGATATGGTGCTTTTATTCAACTTAGCACACAGTTGAAGTTATGACCTTTATAATTATTTAAGGAAAACAGACCACTTGACTTCATTTAAAGGTTTTTTTATGAAGGTTTTGCAAAACAAAGGGTTCGATCACACGGTTTTGTATAGATTTCATTATAGCGGCAAGTGCTTCACAAACAATCTATTAATACCAGAAGGTACAATATTAGGAAATCTTTAATTACGTCATTGGCTCAACATTTGTTTTCGATGTATTTCATGACGGAGCCTTCACAATAAGCAGAAACAGTCGCATTTCATTTTATAACTACAACACCGCTCTTTCTAATAAAAATATGTATATTTTGGAATGGTTAAACTGTCGACTCTCAGCTAAAAACTAATTGACAATTAATAACGAGTGTTCGTAGCCAACAACGGAATATATATTATTTCAAGTTAGCTTTTATTTTTTCCAAGGATGATAAATTCTACCAAAATAAGTATTTTTGGTTGATGTATTTCATAAAGAAGTAACTAATGTATTGAATTTGATCTTGTGTGTGTGCATTGATTTTAAAGAACAAAATCATATATTGATGATTGTTTATTTCTTTTCTATCGTCTCGCAATTTTTCTTTTACGTTTAAGAGACTAAAAATCTTCTTTGGACCTGAAAACATATGCGTGGTAGTTACTTCCCATTCATATATAAGTATATATATATATATGTATACTTTACTTTTATAACGCAACTTTTTTATGATTTGTGTTCAAGATGTTGTCATCTATGAAAGACTTTTCTGCGCACTAAAGTATATATGTATGTGATCAAATTTTCATTTTTCAACAATTTTCATTAATCGCAGTCAACCTTTAAGCGGTTATAGCCTTGTGTTGATATTTGACCTGTGAATGAGTCTTAAGTGCTTATTTAACGTTGGAACTTTTCAAATTCTAACCATTGTTTTACAAATAAAAAAATGTTTTAACTGACAAATGTTCTATTGCTTGGTATTTTTATTGGCATTCCCCTATATTATCATCATTTGTTAAGTTATTTTCAACGAAGTTTGAGGGCGTGTTTTGATTGAATTGGCTATTTATGTGTCAACATTTCAACTGCACCTGTCAGTTAACATCAGGGCATGAAAAGGCAAAGTTCACAAATCATTATTTGTTTTGAGATTTTTGGGGGATTTTATCACCGTCCACTTTAAATCAGTAAATTTTCAAAAACTTAATTCTTTTTTTCATTTAATGAATCTTAGCTGATTTATTTTAAGGTAAACCTCAATATCATATTTTTTCTTGTACACCCACATGAATTACACGAGCAACTATTTTTTCCATATTTCAAGTAATATATTTGTTATCTAAACTTATTTTTATATTGTATCTCTTTGAATTCTATCAATTTTTATATCAAACAATACTAAAGATGAAAGGCGGCATGTATGATCTAATTTGCTCTCACACAACTTTGCATGAAAAACAAGGTCAGTATTTGTGAAAGAGAAGTAAGCTGAAAGAAAAAAGGCATCACGTTTTACTTGAATCCAGAATGTTACTATTTTAGATCAAATTCACTTTCATTCGAATAAAACTTATATTGGTGAAAAATATTTCAAGCACTTTGTTAACGAACAAAAGGAGTAAATTCTTCAAAGCTGTCGGCTCAAAAGCACCAATAATTTTATTAAATCCTCATTTGTTTGAATTTTATTTCTATGCACATTTTCCCACACACTATATGCTTCACTGTTATGGTATATTGTGTGGGAGTTTTTTGCTTTGAAAAACAAGATAGAATATAAAATAAGTTTAGTCATTGGTGACTTAAACCATGAATGATATTTATATCTGTGTTTTGAGATACATTTAACAAAAACGTTTTGCAGTTTATCTAACGGACAAACAAGTTTTATTTAATGCTGTTTTCAAATTTGAGCAAAAGAACAAATGCTGTCGAAAACTGCGTTTGTATTAATATATCATATTATCGTTTTTAATAAAATAAATGCAGTAATATTTTGTGAGGGGGCTTTTTCCATGGTGTGCTTATACTTAAATTCCAAGTGGAAATATTGTAAAAAAAGTTGACAAAAGGCTCTACTGAAATTCTGCATTTGTATAGAGGTTTTAATATGCTGTGACATGGCCTGGGTACCTTATTTTTGCCATTGTGTCAAAAGATGCAGATTTCTCTTTTAGGCTTGTTTAAAGTAAAATAAAGTGATAAAAAGTGACTAGGAAGCACGGCTAGCACGCAACAAAAAATTTTCAATAAAGACGCTTTCTCCATATACCTGCTTTTATGTTCGGATCAGCTTTCTACAACAAATTTTTCTTTAAACAAACTATTACATACAGATACTAAACGCACGTGTTTGCATAAATAATTGGAATACGTGATACATGCATGTCAAATGGTAAATTTAAGTTTAACGTTCGTGTTACTTCGAAAGAAAAGTGCTTTTGCCGATTTTATGTTATGAAACTGAAAATCCAATCAACAAACATGCTGATGTGCATAACTGTCATTTTCTCAGAACTAAATTCCAATTACGTACTCTTTGAAACTTTTTACCATGAGCAAGCAGTACGTTTAGCTGACTAGTTGACTTCATTGAATGTCAATCAACAACTACTTTCAAGATAATATATATGAAATAATATACGGATATATAACACTTGACCCTTTTTCAAAGCAAAAAACTGCATATTCTTCAATGAACTTGATGGCTTCAGGTATATTTTTGCCTTTTTAGAAGTTTAATAATTTGAAACTCATCCAATTAATTTGATGATTATGTAATAATTTGAAGTTCCTATAAATGCCGGTTTTATTTAAACGTTGGCAACACAAAATAAAAACAATTTGTAAAGATACAAGGACAAGTTCCTTTAATTCAGTAAAGCAAAATATTTTTTATCTGCATGCATTCTTTTGTTCCTGACACCTGTAAGACGATTGATAAGGTCATGTTTAATATTATTTCAAGAATTAAGCACCAATTATCTCTTTTTAATAAAGGCCAGATTTGAAGTTCTCACGATATTTCATGATCAAACTTACTAGGGTTTTTGATTTCTGTTGAACCTTAGCAAAATCTATTTCTTTAATTGGGAAAACTGTGGCTAAAACATTATCCAGCTAATTTTTAATCCTAAATCTAGTATAACCATTGTTTTTTAAGTGTGTTATGTCGGTTTCATTTAACGCTTTGATTGGATTTTTATTTCCACCATATTTACTCGTTTTATGGTTTATACTCGTTTATACTTTTTACTCGTTTAACGATTTAACAATCCAACCAACTCAAGAAGTGTACTACAACTACACTGAAGCTATAAAATGGGTCAAACATTCAAACCGTTTCAGTTTTGCAATCATTCACCTCCAGATTATGAACTTATCGGTTATATGAAAGAAATTTGCTTAATTAGGGAAGCATTCTTATCAGACGCTTATCTGTTGACCATGAATTTTTCAGGAGAATTTCGCCAAATATTTATATTTGCGTTGTGAACTGTAATATCAAATCTAATTGATTACACACCACATCAACCAACACTGTACCATCTTAAATGAACAAACTTGTAATAGTTCACAGTTGAGCCACTTTAACTGATGAATTGAAAACATTCCATCGAATAAACTGTTTATTTTGCCACTAGATTCTTGCTCTGCTATGTACACTTTTAGTGCTTTCACTCTTGTAATCTCTTTGCTTCATTTTCATTCATGTTATTTACTAAATCTTGGTTACATAACTTTACAGACAGATTCTCAAGTATTTGTGGCAGCCGTGATAAATTCTACGACATGTCCGCTGATAAGGTATTTTTCAATGAGCATTTATACCATCAAATAAACACTTAGAATACTAAAACATTTTTGTTGTTTGAGCACGTGTTTTAAGCAAATACAACGACGACTCAACTATTTCGTTGCTTGACTGGGTAGTCAAAAAATAATGAAGGCAATAACATTTCTGTTGAAAAAATCTGCAAGGTTAAATAGCACAACTTTACGTAAGTGTAAAGAGTAGCTCGAGTGGAAATGATAATGACATGTTTACATAATTGTGTGACAAACCTGCTTTTTTATGATGATGCTGTATCTATTGATGGATGTGGACGGTTATTCAAACTTGCACCTTTATCATTTTATAAGACCAATATATTTATGCTTACATTTATTAGATTTAAGATTTGGTTTTTATGCATGTGTGCGTCTATATCCTTACTTTTGATTGAAAATATCCTTAGTTGTCAAGGCGTCCAAACTTATGTGCAAAAATGCACCCACGCAAGCTGGTACTGACAGGTTCTCACTCAACTGATAATAATCATAATAAAACCCTTGTACCATAATATGAACGTTTGTCATCACTTATTTCAACAAACCTGACCCTGAAAACTTAAAGCAATGTAGTAGCCATGGGCATTACGTAAACAAACTTAATACCCATGGCAATTTTAAGTTGTGGTTTCCTATTCGCTAAAAACCTCAGTTCCATTCCCAGAGTTTTGCATTGAAGCATGAAGGGTCAATAATCAGGATGAGCATCTTGTATCACATTTTTATCGATGGGAGTTTACCAGATGCATCGTAAAATAAGGCTAAATGCAGCCGTTGAATTCAATTTTAGCGTACAGTCGTGGCTTCTACATTCTTTAAATGAGGGCTGAATTGGAAATATGTGTTCACAAACGAAACTTGAACACGGATGTGTGCAATAGCAATACTACAGGCAATACCAATTAAAACAACATTTAAGTATTTTGTGCCATTTTTGTGGTTGCCTTTTATGTCTTTTATCCACAAAACTTTACGGGTAAATACAGTTTGGAATTCTGTTTCGACCACGCAAAAACGCAATATATATAATTGTAAATGTCATTTTTTAGATACAAACGTATTAATTACGTTAAAAACTTGTTTATTTAGCAGCGATTCTGATCATTTTGAAGTTTGAGAAAAGCGCACTAACTTTGCAAAAGTATTTATTGGAACACAACTTGAGTAAACATTTTGCATTATTTTATATTGTACATGAAAAATATTTTATTTAATCCCCGTTTTCCTAAACTAGTTCTTATTAATTAGTAATGCTCAATGTGTTGGTTACACAAAACCCGTTAGACTACCACAGAATGAACGTTATTAAATATCGGTTTTTTAGCCATTCTGCTGTAATATTTATCATTAGAGAATATTTCATTTAAAGCATACATTTTTATAACATTCAAGTCCTGAAAAACTGAAAACGCTGGTGGAATTCTACTTGTGGTTTAATTGAGCTCTACAATAGGTTATTTCAACAAAATGTCAAAAAACGTACAGTTAGTAATAATAATACCTGAAAGTACCGAAATGTGTCAAAATTTTAAGCTATTACAAAACATTTTCCATGGAAAAAAATCAAATGAAGGAGGTGTATTTCTCCACTTTCCCTGAAATTACTCGAGGTTATTTGGACACATGAGTTATTCAAAATAGTTTTCTATATAGTTGGCAAAATTGAATGCCTGCATTATATGATAGCTTACGACGTCATAACATGACAAAAAGGGAAAACATCCTAGAAAACAATGCACGCATTGCTTATTAAACCACGGAAGGCCTTGGAAAGAAACGTTTTGCTGTGTTTTCGTTATCATCATGATACTTATAACTAGAACTGTTTGAATTTTAAACGTATTAATATAACGTAGAACAAACAATACTTTTGCTGGAAGAACAAAAGTTTTTAAAGAGGATACTAATATATCAACAGCATACTTTGTCCACTACATAAAATTAATGATATTGATATGCGTTCAGTATTATATACAACTTGCGAAACTAGAGAAAGTTTTATGACTTTTTGAAAATTTAATTTATAACTTACTTTGTTTTCACGATCCCCGATAGCTTCAGGTTTCCAAATGTGAAGACAAATGGTATCCCTCTTCAGAATCCCCCTATGG
>JAQFXM010007194.1:0-12171 GCA_034693345.1 Entomobrya multifasciata | reverse complement strand
GTAGAACTCGGCAACTCAGTGGTTGTTGATGGTGAAGAATCTTCAGTGGTCGATTCTGAGCTGCTGCTGTCTGTAGATGTTTCTACATTGGTTTCATGCAGGCTTGTTGTTTGAATCTCAGGATTTAAATGGTCCCATTTTTCTTTCGTGGTTCTGTGTTAATTTTTTTAAACATTATTGCATCGGGTCAAAACTTCATGACAGTTACTGTTTTATTTGCTACTTGTTTTGTTATTTTTTTTGATTATGTATGGTTGTTATCAAGTTGTTAGTTATTATTTTATTCGTGATTGTGTTCGGATATTTTTTCATTTATACATGTTAGTTTTGAAAGCACAATTGATGATACATTCAACGGACAGTAAACCAAAGCTTGAAGATTTTGTTCTTGTGCTTGAAATTTTGTACGCAAAAGGTGTAACAAGTGGACAAAATGTCCACTTTCTACGCGTTTTGTGGACAAAATTGCCTAACAAAAGACAAAAATCTTCAAGCTTTTTTTTCTGCGCTGTACTTATGCTAGGTTTTTATCGATATAGTCCGTGTTTTTTTATTACAAGTATTAGCTGAGAAATGAAACTTTATCATAGTAAATATGGTAGATGAAGTCTTCTTTTTCCGTAAGTCAATGTTATGTTTTGCTCGATAACTTAAAGTGCGCTTTATCAGATTTTCTTCGTCTGTAATTGCATGTCAGTAGCGTGGAATGAACAAAACAATTATTGACTAAGTTAGGAAATCAATGTACGATTAGAAAATATCTTCGTTTTAAATCAAGATATTGTGTTTTTAAGCACTAGTTATGAAAATGTAGACCTTATTGTTTGAGCTTGTTAATTAACATATGCTGGTTTTGCGTTGCGTAATTGTAAACGCACTGTCTAATTATTGATCACTTAGACGTAGGTTTAAACTATTGACAGATTATGGGAATTTATGTACTTGAAGCAAAAGTAACAGAAAAATTACGTATGACTTTGTGTAGCTTGGTGTGGACTTCAAAATCTTGTGTCTCTAAAAATATCAGTTCTATTTCCATATTCACTAACACGATTTTATAATGTATTCGAGGCACATTCTTTTGAGAACTGGTGTTTAAGCGCGGGCATTCTGCTTTATTAAGCATTACGCAAAAAATAAGATTTTACTGCTGCCAGATTTAAATAAATGCGCAATACGTTATGTATTTACATCATAATCGATGAAAGTGGAATAGCAAATTTACTCTTTCCCAAAACAAGTAGCTTTGTGAAATGTTTTATAAATTTAAGCATACCTCGATAATTTGTCGAGGTTTTCCCCAAGCATTGGCTCGTCACTTTTAAAGAATTCCTCCATTATGGAATATACACTATTCGAAGCAGATAACTTGGATTTTGAAGTGGGCCAATTTGGCCTTGCACTAGTATGTAATACATCGTTGTTAATATCTAATACAAGAATTAACAATAGACAAAAAATACGTTGCCCAAATTTAGTTTTAAACACCCCCATTTTTCAGAAACGATAGGGTAATTAATTTTTGGTATGTTTTGATTTGTGGAGAGTATCATCATTTACAGATCAACTCGCTTCTCGAATACTATCGTTAGGTACTAAGAATGACTTTGAATTTGTATCGTGTAAAATCATATAATAATCTTATCATCAGAGCATTATTAATTTTTTCCACATTAACATACCTGATATGCAGTAAAATCTAATAAATTACCTACTTTTTTACTGATAAGTACAAACATATATCGGTGTTCCAATTAGTTTTATCGATTTTGTGTCAATCGATTTCGTTTTTAAGCCTGAAAAGATGTTGAAATTGTATAACCGTGATTGCAAAAAATGTTGGTAATAAATACGTAGAACTTTGGGCCTTACCACAAATGATAATTTTTTCATGTTCAATGCATTATCTCATCATGTAAATTTGAAATCTCATCTTAATTTTTTATTTGCAGGATAAATGACACGGACACATGAATAACGTTTCTATTTCTGATTTAAATCTGGAGCGAAATCCGCAGATTATTAGTGGTTCAGCCGGTATCGATAAATGAAAATTTTGCAATTGAAACAACTAAAAGTCAATGTTGAAAATAAACGTACTACTGGAATAATATTGAACACAACTATTTTGTGATAAACTAACGCATAAACAAACTTGTTAAATCTAATAGCGTTATAACTTTTTGTGTACGTCAGTAAAAACTCTGAAATAAGATCATTACGATTGCGTCTTCAATTGTTTATTCAATTGAATCATAAACTATAGCTTTTGTAAATTATTTTAACGCTCATCAAATGAAGATTTCAAAGTTTTATTTCATAACTTCCCAAATTTCCTGCGTTTAATAATAAAACATTAATCTAATGGTTAAAATTTTATAAATATCTCATGTTTTATGCTTGGATTATATTAGCATAACATTATTATTTATCCCAAATTTGTTTCGTGGGCATTAATTTCAAAATGTTAGTCTGTGGTTATAATTTATAAATTTATAATACAAAAATATTTCGCAACGATTTAGGAAGACTGATTTTAAACGAATGTCGCATTGAGTTAAAACACGTGTTCATAGCTAAATAGATCCATAGTATAGTTATAATACGTAAACATATCACTATGCTAGGATGATTAAGAGGATTTAACTTGTGGAAGTATGTTTTTGTGTGTTTTTTGCATGAATTTACTACTTTGCGTGCCTCGTAAATTAAACACTATGGAAGATAAAAGTTATGCAAAATAAACTGAATTATGATTTTACAGTAATTTAACAATTGGTATTCCACATTTCATTAATCATAATACTATTGTGTACAAAAAAGTAGAATGTTTTGTTACTCCCGCTTGTATATTTGCACATTTCTCCTATATCATTTTCATAACGAAAAGTGCCTATGTCCATTTCAAAATTGAAAAATATACAACGTAATCTAGAATGAAAGCCTGTTATTAGCAATTTAGCTTAATATTGGACAATATCAGAGTCCACATTTGTAAATAGCTGTTTACCACCCTAAGAAATTTAAATCAACAAAAGGTCGAAATCTAAGCTATTGCGGATCATTAGGTGTAAAGATTTGTTATAACGGTTTAGTTTCTTTGTGCCTTTGATGCAACGTAAGTTTTTGTCATACATTTGTCTAAATCCTGTAAGAGCACGTTATGACTGTAAAGCTATGTAACAAGCTATACTGCTTTTGTGTTGTCTCTTACGGTACATTTTCATGAACTCACTAAAACAAAATAATTGGAAACAGTTTAAAAAAACGCGTGTTTGAGAACTTTGATTTTTAGTATCATAAATAATATATTTATAAATGCCATCAGTTACCGTTTATTTGTTTATTTGTGAATGTTAATACTGTAGCTTTTCGATTGTATGTCATTAGTTGATAAATATTCGTAAGCAGTTGTTGATAACAATAACAAAATACTTGTAGATAAGATAGCAATAAATTCAGAATTTTACGGTATAAAAATTTAATCGATATATGCAAGTTATTGATTACCTAAATATATTCCTAAGTTTTCCAAAAAAAAGTCAACGTAATTCGTATTATGCCCTTGGAAAATTGGTTTAGAAATAAAGAAAAAAATTATTTGCTAAAAAAATTCAAATGAAAGAACATGAACAGTTTCCTTACGTGACCAGTACTTTTGTTCATAATCAACATCGCAGCTACACAAAAAAGTACCAGTAAGAAAATGGTCAGCTTTTCTGGCCTATAGTTCAAATGTTTTAATGTGTTCGTAAAAAAGTTATTTTATTAAATATACAGCATTAAAAATTTACATCTGCTTTCGCTAAATATAGAATTATTTAAGGATAAAAAATAAACCAAATAGCAATAACATAAACTCGACTTTCGGTATGAGAAGTAATGCAGAGTTTGGTTCAGTGGGTCCGTCGGTGGACTCAGTTGTTGAACCAGTTTCTTGGGTAGTTGGAACAGATTCTTGTGTCGTTGGAACAGGTTCTTGTGTCGTTGGAACAGGTTCTTGTGTCGTTGGAACAGGTTCTTCGGTAGTTGGACTGGTGTCTTGGGTGGTCGAACTGGTGTCTTGGGTGGTCGAACTGGTGTCTTGGGTGGTTGGAATGGTGTCTTGAGTGGTAGGACTGGGGTCTTGGGTGGTTGGAATAGGCTCCTGAGTTGTGGGAACAGGCTCCTGTGTTGTTGGAACAGGTTCTTGTGTTGTTGGAACAGGTTCCTGTGTGGTTGGAACAGGTTCCTGTGTGGTTGGAACAGGTTCTTGTGTTGTTGGAACAGGTTCCTGTGTTGTGGGGACAGGTTCCTGTGTTGTGGGGACAGGTTCTTGTGTTGTTGGAACAGGCTCTTGTGTTGTTGGAACAGGCTCTTGTGTTGTTGGAACAGGCTCTTGTGTTGTTGGAACAGGCTCCTGTGTTGTTGGTCCCGTTGGATCATCTGTTACACTTTCAATGTATTCGTATTCTTCATAGATTGGGTTTTCAAGCCTATCATGTAAAAATAAATTACATAATGAAATTTAAAACAACAAATATAAATATGGCACGAATGTTATGTCTAACAATTTAAGAAAAAACATGTAATGATTGATCCGTAAAAAAGTGATTTTACGATTTTGTTTCCATTTAAATCGGTATTTAAAAATGTGGACAAATATTAGCTATAAGTATTTAGGTTTAACCTCTTATCGTTTTCGTTGAAGTTTACGGTGTTTCCGTTATGCGTAATTGTTCCGAAATTTTCAATGCTTACAGCTTCCTTTCTAATCACAAAAGCGTTTGCAGTTTCAATGGAAACAACAACTAGAAAGCAGAGAACAATCCCCATGCGAATTGGTGTCATTTTGGCTAACCTTTCCATCTTGATTATGACTACTGTTAAAGGGTCTTGGAGACTTTTCAACTATTTTTTAAAATTTTGACCTTTAAAATGAAAGAAAATAGCTCAAGCTCGCTAACCCACACTACAGTCTACTTTTTCAGAATGAAACATTTATATTGCGAGACTCAGTAATTTAAGGTATTCAGAAAACGAATTTTCAAATACAATTACACATTTGTTTAAATATTATCTCTACATATCGTAAGCAATCTTTACCGGGATTAAAATTGATAAGAATAATACAAACATCGAATTCCTGTGGACAAATAGGCATGACAATATTTAAGTGCGTCAATTTCATTCGGTAGTATGTTAAAATAACAATACATTATTTGCTCACTTAAATAGCATTTACATGCATAATTCATAAAATAAACCCAACTGACGCACATTCCATTTGTAATCAATTCTACGTCAATATGATTTGATTCGATAACGTATTTTTTGTTTCAATATCCCGGTTTCTCTGTAATTCCATCAATGATTGTCCTTCTAAGTTAATGAGTAAACTGGGTTGAGATCATGTCCTTGTCATTTTTAAAGCTTTGTAATTGTTCACATTTTTGACAATGTGAAGTGGTCGAGCAGAAGACAAGTAAATCAATTTTAAAATATGACAAAGAGTTTAGATAATCAATTTGTCTGTGGCAGGAATCATTGGATTTACTACTTATGTATTGTTTACACGTGTTGTATAATTATGCAAGATTCTTTCAATTCATAGCCACAAGTGACATTAAAAAATTTCTTGGAGAACTACTACGAATAAATACATAAACGAAAACGTATAATTTACTATGCATTTACATTTATTCAAGTTCCACTTTATAAAATACAAAGTATATTACAGAGAATTACGATATGCAACATGCAAGAGTTTGAACTGCATTTAATGTCGTTTATGTGCATTTCATGAAAAACCAACAAATTTGTGACATTTATAATCCACCCTTGATTCCGGTTGGATTAAAGAATGAAATCACTTTACATATTTTTGCGGTAAAATGGAAGGGGGCAACAAATTGCCAAATGCACTATACACAATAATTTGGCAAAGGTTAACATACAAGAACGAGGCTTATGTTTTACACGAAGCATGAATGCACTGAAGATAAGTGAATCATAAATCATTGGTATTGTACTTTGTACTTTTGACAAGCTAAAATACGGACGCATGTAAAGATTAAAATATACATTTATTAGTCATTCAATCTGGCATGTTTTGAGTACAAACGTTTTCAAGTCACAACCTTGAAACAATCAAAACTTTTGATTGATGTTAAAAACCCTCATCAATAATTTTCGACTTTTTAAGGTGATGAGAAAAGTCGTCCAGTTATTTTTGACAAGCATGTGCCGATCTCATGTTGATTGCTTTGCATGACTTCAAATACGCAAACTTGTCTACTAACATGAAACATGATGAAATTGGTATTTCTGTTGTCTTCAAAGTGACTTCACGCGACATAAAATAATTTTTTCAGCACTTGACAAATTAATTTTCGACTACTACTTTATCGGGGAAATACTTCAGACTACAAATTATTTGTGTTAATACTCTGTGAATATTGTGTCATCAGAACAATGAGTCACAATACCACGAATAGACTGATGAACTGATATTCCCAATTGAGTTTTTTATCTACATGTTTTATCATATATAGGTATGTAGGTTGAGATTAAAAATGAGCACGTAAGCATTTTCAACGTTTACCATTAGTTCATTCACTTTCGATTTATTAATACTGGAAAGAAATTAAGATTTCAAAAATGCAATATTCATACTTCAATATAATCAAACTCGGGTGAACTACCAGTCCAATGAAATAATGCACCACGTTGTAGTACCACTTCTTTATTTAATCTTCATAAAATGCTAAAAAATACGCTACATTTAGGTAAAGTATTGACAGTAAAAAGGTATTCATACAATCTTTCTGCTTCCAAAACAGATAATAAAAGCATATGCATGTTATTTAATGGTATAAAACTATTGGTTTTGCACTTCATGTTTTCGGAAATAAACACTTCAAATATTTGAAACCATCAAAAAACCAGCAAGTCTACTTGTTTGATACTCTATAGCATGTATTTTACCATTGAAGATGAATATACTTATATATATTTATCAATAGAAAATCATTTAAATATATAATAACTTAAAGGCACGATGCAAAGTGGAGTTAGTCTGAAAAACATCTTATCATCGATTTTTCTCAAAATCTTGATAGCTGGCATTGAACCTAAATTCAGTCAAATCAAAGTGGAACTCGTCTCGGGTATTCTCATTCCATGTACACTTCAAGTTCACCAACAATCATTTCATTAGCAAAAGTAACTACAGAAAAACGATTTTCTTGTTTTGAAAAATTTCAAAAAATATGGGTTCTTTTCTACATCTGCAAAATGTAATCCGCATTACTCATACTAAAGGAAAATATCAAACAAGCTATATATTATAGGCTTGAAATTTTGTCATTTTGTAAGTACAAATTTTATTCTATGAGTAATGATAAATTTGATTTTGAAAATGCTTCCATCTACATGCTTAAATAAAGGAAAAATTGTCAGTCAATAGCAAAATGGCGATATTGAAAATAAAGTACTACATTATGCATACATTATTAAGGTAGAATGACAAAAAAATTATTATTTAATTTTTAAGTATGAATACAAGGATGCTTTTCAAAAATATTGATTATCTATCTCTCACCACATACCGAACTAATCTCTGTTATTGTAAAATGAAATCACAGATAATTGTTGACATGTTGTGTGATGAATGTCATCGAAATACTTCGATAAAAAATTAAACCATTGATTTATTTGCACCATTAATGCTCCATCTATTGAGTACATTGCATGAGTATAATGTTTCGACGTTTTACGTACAATTCATTTTATACATATATAGCAATAAGTAAATCAGTTGGGATGTATGCATTAGTTACACTACAGCAGTAATTTACACGTCTTCATAATTCCACATGGTCTATCGAATATTGGCAAATATTGAATAGCATTCTGTTAAATAAAATTTGCATTCAACTAATAATCCACGTTCAATTACATATTTGTGCACACGCATACATACAAATATACACGAAACTTGTTTTCGTACGGTATTTCATTTAAGTATAAGCAAAAATTACATTGCAGGAATATATCAATCTTTCGAAATGAGTTTTTATATGTTCTATCTTAATTCGTTTGTTTGCAATCGCAGTGACAGTAAACACTTTTTAGACTCAATTATACAAGTAGCAACCAAGGGTATTCTGACTACTGGTACATAATTTTTCATCATGATCTTTTTAATCTTTTCGGCTGAAAACTATGTGGGTCAAAATTGTTTTTAACTTAAAAGGAATTAGACAAGATAAGTATGAAAACGAATTATGTATGCCATTGGCAATGATTTTGTTATCATTTATTTAAACCATCAATACAAATGACAGCAATTGAAATGGAATATATCATGATTGATTTGAGTGCTTTGATCGTTTTTAAAGTTAATCGAAATGATTGAAATATTCCTGCACGTGCTTTTATATTGAGTCTACGTAACAAAGCACTACTTTATAATTAAGCTTAGGAAATACTAAATGCTATTACTACTTAAATGGTTATAATAACAATCATATACGAACGTCTTTCTTTAACTTCCCAAGAAAGATTTGATAAAAAATTTTCAACGTTTCCTTCTCGAATAAATGATAAATTGATTGGTTTATATTTCAGTACACACATATAAACACTTAAGATCAATACCAACTTCATACCTCTCAATATAATATCCACTCTGTTTAGTGAATATATGCCTGAAATGTTTTCTTTAGCATTTATTTGGTTACATAGTCCCAATCGTCAAAGAATATAAGTGAAATAACAAGGATATTCAAATCAATTTAATTAAATAATAATGCACAAATGAAAGTAAAAAAACACCCGGGTCACTCCCCTGTTTTCTCCACAATGATACTCTACACAAACTTAACAATAAAGTTTTAATGCCAATTTATAACGCAAGCACTCAAACGACAATGTTCGTGTTTGTTTACTCATCTAGTATACTCAACAATTTCAATGCCATTTAAATGCTGAATAAATACTCTGGCAACCTTTAAAAGTCTATTTTATAGCATATGACCACAAACTTATCAATTTTCTTAGCTAAAATGCATAACAGTGTTTCTTGACTAAATAGACTTAATTCAAAATATATCAAAATGTTTCAATTTTTCAATATTGACTTACTGCTAATAGCAAGTACTATGTACCTTGCAAACATATCCGCATCAAATATCTATAACAAGTACTATTCAGAAGTCTTACCCTTTTCTAAGCCAAAATTAAACTTCATTAATCATACACAAATACTAAAAGATCAGCATTACAACTACAACAAATATAAAACAAACTTCCTTTCATTCACTGGACTGATCAGAAATTTTAGCAATTATATTGATCTTTTCGGAAGTCAAAGTGTTTTAATAGAAGTAGACAATTTTGGCAGCCTAGATATTCCACCAATAAACTATCCAATTATATTAAGGAAACAAATTCCTGCACTGATAATAAGTGTGCAGGGTAATGGAGCATTTCGCATTAGCAAAAACGTATTGACTATGGAAGGTTTTGGGCCTTTTAATCAAACTAATGGTTCTCTGATTCACTGCCCACTGTCTAAATTATTTTCATCTATGAATTCTGTGGGATTTTCAGGAAGTATCTGCGTTACTATAAATTCGTCTTTATACACGGTACGATCGAGACCTTGGAACAACGAGGTTCAAATTTGGATATTAATTCAGCGCTATAAAGAATTATTACAAGGAAATAGTTTATCTAGTATATTTGCAGCAAAAAATAGGGATGGTTCTAGACCATCACCAGAGTTTCGCCCTGTTCAAATTTTTATCGATTTCATAGAGGATATTACAATACGAGACGATTTTTATTGGACCCTTATTCTTAAGGATTACGTCAATGTGTGGTTTATAAATAAGTATTTTATAAACCAAATAACAATTATCGTATCGATTACCAAACATCTTTATCAACATAAAAATTTGAAGGACGCAATTTACTATGAAAACAAAACGGAAGTGATGTGTGTCCACAGCAATTCCAAGGTTTTATATTTACACGTAAAGCCAGACATTTTAAAAGGCTTGAATCCACGAAATGATGTTTGCAGTTTATCGCTGAAATTTCCTCCGGTAACATTTTTTGGTATATATATCATGGGATCAAATATAATGTCAGGAAAATATCATTGGCAATTAGAAAGCTGCACAAATAATATTCAGTTAGATCACAAGTGGCTCATGCAAAACATTTTGAAACCTGGTGGAATTGGTTACGGATATGCATACATACTTTTATCAATTGTTGGAAACTATTCGTATGTATATAATAAAAATGTGTGTACCAATGGAAAATTTGACCTTTCTCCACATAATAAACAAAAATCGTTGCCTCCATTTTATGTACATTATCGAATTTATGATGGTACAATGCCTGAAACGTCTGCCATTACAAGTAAGGATTTTTATTACAATTTAAAGTTTATCGCTTGTGGCGATACTGAGTTTTCAGGTTTAGAATTTGATCATCTTTACGTCGTTTTCCACAATTCAGTGTGGACTTTTTTAGCCATTGCTTGCTTTATAATTTCGATTTCAATAACAGTTATGTCATACACTTACAATTTAAAGCAAACCAACAAATTATTTTGTCTTAATTTTTTAGTACGGTTGCTTACACAGCAAAGCTATACAATTCCAAAAATATCATCACAAAGGACATGTATTCGAATCGCAGTTGTTACTGCTGCTCTTATGCTTACTCTTTTAAGCAATGCGTATCGAAATGACAACGTTTTTCGCATGCTGCTACCTAGAAAAGTTGTCCAGTTAAATACTTTCGAAAAGCTCATAAACCAAAAATTTAGAATATTTTCCAGGATATCTGAGTTTCACATGCTACCTCGAAATATCCCACGTAAAATAAATAAGTTTACTTCGAAATGGGAAAAAACGTCGCATAAGGTTTATGCGTATGTCAATTTAACAAATGATACAAATATTTCGCAACCTGTGTTTGTAGCGCAAACAGAATTTCTACAAATGTATCAATTGACAAAGTACGTACGGAACATTACAGATACTGAGATCGGTTTCTTGAATTCAATACAGATCGATGCTAAGATTATTGAAAACTCATTAGAATTTTTAAACAACTTTTTAAAGTTGAATGCTTCAGAAACTATGAACGAAATATTATTTGCTTCTGTATACATAAATAAGAACTCATACTTCGAAAATGAGAACGAATTTATTGAAAACCAGCTCTTGAAATGCAATAACATTGCATTCATTTTACCAACATATCTTTGTAATAAACTTGCATTCGTGCTGAAAAAAGAGAACAATAAGTCTGGCTATAAAATTCATTTAGGAAAAGAAATGTATTTTCAAAAATTCAGTGCTTTAGAAATTTATGGTTATATACCATGGTCCGTATATGAACGAATAAGGGTTATAAAAGAATCAGGAATATTAAAAAGATGGCTTCAGGATATTTTCAGAAATTCAATTATTGAAATGAAAACTAGTATTCCAATCAAGGCACCAACAATGAGTGGTAATGTACTTGTCATTTTTGTTGTATTGGGAATCGGCTTAACTGTAGCCATTATTCATTTTATTGTTGAGCATATGCCGATAAAAACCTTTGTTTTTAGGTAAGTATTGAAAGCTACTGTATGACGTCTGAACTGGAAATATTAAAAAAAGGGTTTATCATTTGAAAATTCTTTACAATTTATGATAATGGTAAGTCCACAAAATTACCCAAAATGAAACTAAACTCCCACGGTTTTATAATAGGTACTCTCCACAAATTTAATGATAAAATTTAATTGCCCATATATCACACATGATGTAAACACTCAAGCTATCAAATGTTGTTTGTACTATACTCAATATTTGTGTGCTTGAAGTTCACACGAATAAAAATTTGGATGTCAAATAAATGTGTAATAACCACGACATGAATATTGCAGTTTAGTGTACAGTAGGTTACTATAAACGTTACTTGAAAAGCGTAACAGAAAAGTATGTTGCATTATTCTATATTTCACAACGATGATAAGACGTACTAATTCGAAAAAGTTTCTTAATGACTTAATTACAACCGCAATTGCTGTGCAAATGATCAACATATCCACATCAAGTATTCATGATGGCTACTATTTTGAAGTATTACCATTTTCAACGCTAAAGTTAAGCTCCGTTG
>JAQFXM010007193.1:0-12172 GCA_034693345.1 Entomobrya multifasciata | reverse complement strand
AATGAATAATGATCAAGGCTACTTTTAATGGAAGATGAGCAATACAGCGGTGCTAAAACTGATAGGTACAGTAAAATGCTTACATGAATATGATTATATTACGAACTATGATGATCATGATGTGATGAGGACACTAGTTTACTTGCCAAAAATCAGTTTCTAATGTATTTAAAATTTAAAATTCACTCTACTAACCCAACAATGAGATGAAGTGATGAAAATTTTGGAAAAAGAAGGTAAACAGAGATGACTTTTCATTTGAATTTGAAGGCTCGCTTTTTTGGCATTCCAATTTTTTAAAAGAAAAAAATCAAATCACGGTTTGTTTTGTAATCACGTAATTACTAATTATACAACTAATTAAAAAACATGCCTATTCAACCATGCATAGATAATAAACGCAATTAAAGCTGCCACAAAACATGAATGATAACCAATATATGTAAAAATTACATCCATTCCAAAGCAAAATTCATGTACAACCAGAAAAAAATATAAAAGATTATATAATATCTTGTCTCTCTCTTTGTCGCATTATTCCATTTGGATAAAAATAATAAAAATGGGTAACAATGAAAACACGATCGTATCATAACATGTATTTTTATGTAATTGTTCTTATGTCGAAAGATGTTATCACTCTCAAGATGTGTATTTTGCGCTAAAAGACTTCAGCAGAAGACAAGGGAGATATAAAGTACAAAAAAAGATGATAGGGATGTTTTTTGGATGTGATGATGATGACGACGATGATAATGTCATTTTCGTTTGCCGCAAGTCCATCCGATCGTGTGAGGCTTTTTGGTTGAAATTTCACATTTCTGAAAAAATATCTTGTTCCATTCAGTGCCAGCACCATAAATTATTCTCTGTTTTTACTTTCATTTTAGTCTATCATATCAAACAGCAGTAAATTAGCAGTGTTGCTGAGTGGTATGGTGGTGGTGTTGTTCTACATCACATTCAGCCAGCCCATTATGTTCTCTGGATGGAACCTTTTATTACTGCCGCTATTTAAAATGTGTGATTTTCTTTAAATTACTATCTTTTGAATATGAACACATTCCCTTTTAATAAAACAAACAATGCCAAAAATATTTTTTTGATATGAAAGTACCATTACGATTTGCACATAGTCATAATTGGAACACAATGTGCTATACATTTTCAATTTCTTGAATGATATGATAACTCCCATTCTTTATTTTACAGCCTGGTGCTAAATTAAATTCTTCGGGCTAAAACGTGAGAATCCATCAGGTGGATGGATAATCATAAAAAAATTGTTCTTAAAAAATTGAAAAATGCATGGCTATTGTGTAATAAGATGAAATTGTTAGCATTTAGGTATTCTCTTTTGTATCTTTTATAAAAAAATATTTCAAATTGAAGGTGGTGCTGGCTGCAGTCAATAATATTATTATAATTTGCTGCTGCAATGCAGTTGGCAGTACCCATGCAATGCAATGCTTGCCCTAGTCCAACAAAATTACTTGAATAGTAAAAGATATTCGTCTTAAAATGACAATTCAACATTTATCGCATGCCACATTATTGAAAAATTTAGTATAATTGTCTCATTGCACTTCACAAATAACAACTTTATCTACAGTTATCATTATATAATTTTTTCATCCCAAAATGCGCCCAATTTTTCTTGGCATTAGATTACACATATGAAACAAGCCTTATCATTAAACGCGTCATCATCATCAAAATTATTTTAGTTTTTTTCTATAAAAATATGACGAAAAAGATTAGTTTACCTATCTAAATGGACGGACTAATGGCAAAACAATAGTAATAAATGATCACTTCGAAGTATTTGTGTGTAACACAAAAAAAGAGATTATATTATATTATCACTTCCATTGCCGCTGAATGCTTGAACAAAAAAGACTGAAAATTAAAAAAAACTCAAGTTGAAGTAAAAAGACTATCATTATCATCGTCCCTTCTCTTTTTTTCTCTTGTAGTGGATAGAGTGCAGTGTTCTAAACGTTGCGAATTGTGATCGTCCTTTTTATATCATATTTTTTATTTTTGTTGGTTGGACATGACATGAAGATGCACTCGATACTAAGTTAAAGCTCTAGCACATCATCCCTCCCGAAAGCAAGGTGAAATGATTGTGATCTTTTATCATGCTGACTTTTTGATGATGGTCGATGTGATGAGCAAATCAAAGGTAACTAACTATCCAATAGTAAACAACCTATGTTTATTACATGATTAAGAGTCAAAGGTACTGCGTGTAATATATTTTTTAATTGTTTGTCCAGCCAGCCGTTCAAACAACGTTCTAGGATAACACCGTTACAAGTCAAGGACACGTCTCATTTCACCCCAGATCTCCTGAAGCCATCTTTTTCCAGACAAGAATTTGTGTAATATGCATTCCATCACTTTTGCAGTCCCATGCTAAACCATAGAACATTTTAAAGAACAAATATTTTGGCTATTTTGGTTCTATCCTTTTTTACAACGTTAAAAACACTTTTTTATTACTTTCACATTATTGTAATGATAATGATCAGTACGTGTAGTATTAGTATACAATATAGTTTAGCGATATATTATGATTATAATCTCTCTACTATCAAACTTATGCGAGTAATAGTTATGATAGTGGTCAATCACAAAAGATTGTTACAGCTTTTTTACAATAAATTCAGGTTTTTTCTCCCCAAAAAGCTTGTTAATGAATGAACGAGAACGACAATTTTACTAACAATCATTATCAAGCGAGTAAACTATAGTTTTACTATCATAAACAGCACTTTTAACTACTGTCAAACCTAATTTCTGACCACTAACAATATATGCATTTAGGCAGGTATTATAATATTCATTGAAAATTATGTCTTTGGTTTTGGTCATAAATTTGAGAGCATGAAATACTTTCAAGAATACCTATTCACGCAGTTTTTTTGGAAAAAAGGTTGAACTTGTAAAAAGAAACGATGTATGTACATAAGTCTAATAAAAGGAATCCTACTTTTCATGAATTGCCCAACGGATTTATGTAACACCTTACAAGAATGCAGAATATTTATAATAACAAGCATAATAAGTTATTCTACTAACTTTAATGTGACCACTAACCTGTGGCCTTTAACCAATTTATAATATTAATGATGCGAAATCATCTTTTTTTATATCTATAAAAGAGACGTGGCTTATTTGCCAAGAAAAAAGATGTATAAAGATGTGCACTTTTAAAATTGAAGATTCTCTTTTCTTTTTACTATTTCGTTCATTAGTCACATGGCCACATCTGACATTTTTGCATGCCTGTCACAAAGTCGCAAATGAATTGTTAAAAACTTTGTTGCGGTTGCCTTAAACTTTAATACTTTTGTGAGAAATGCATACAAATAAACATTAAAGCTCAATCGTCCTTTCCGACCAACAAAATAAGCCGATATCATTTTTTTATTCTCTACCTTACTTACATAACCTGCGTTGTGCAAGTGCATGGATCACATTAACTGATTGGAATTTCAAATTATATATATAAGGCTGCCCTTAATGAACCTGTCATCTTGTTCACGCTTTGAGATTAAGTCGGAAGCATGGAAAATTCACCTGACATTTAGCATGAGGACTCATGAATGTATTTATGTAAGGTGTGCTGATTATGAGACGTGTGTGCGTACTAACTGGATTGGCTCAAAAAAACTTACACTTTTGTTACTTGTCTTTTTAGAAGATGCGACCGTCGCATCGTCGCCTCCTGTCAGCTTACGTTAATTATGCAAGGATTGCGTCGCCTGATTTCGCACACTGTTGTGATCTTTGTAGGATTACAAATCACAAAGCCTAGTTTAGCCAGTCAACAAATAAGGCTCCAATCAAAATTTGCAAGATGATTGTAAAAAATGTATTCTATGGTTTTAAATAGCAAGTGCAACAAATTGCATCAAAGCGCTAGACGCTAACTAACCCTAATGCACGTTTCAAACTTTAAAGGTCTAATTTGGATGCACCAATTGTTTGACATTATAAATAATAATTATGAAGTGCTAGATCGTGATCTCTCATGAACACATAATCAATGTTATCTTGAATGAATCGACAATGAATACCTAAATTAAATATACATACCTATCTACCTAAAAAAATAAATCTTACTACACTACAGCAGCACATCTTCACTAAACTAACTACCAGTTCATTCATGTAAAACATTAATGTCATTTTTGTCTCTTGACACTTTATGCTAATTGTTTAAATAATATTACAACCAATTGCTCTTTATCAAGCAAAGAAACAGTTAAATAAAAAAAACATAATAAAAATTCCATCATAATAACCAATTACATTATCATATATATAAGATAAGAGAGACCATACGTAAAGTGTGCAATTTGCTCGATGAAGAAATAGCGATGATGGTAAAAAGTAAAGATGATGATACGATGCAATAAATGGGATGGTCCATGCCTATCATCATCTTCTTCTTCAATCTTTCTTGACTGACGATATAGTGACACTTGAGAACTACTATTGATGATGATGAGAATGAGGATCCACCAAATACATCAAATTGATGTCGAGCAACAATTACAAATTGACACGTTCTATTGCATGTCACGTCAGTAGTCAGTCACTTTGCTATGCAATAATGCATCCCATCAAACTCAAATATACAAGCCCTTCATGTCTTGTCTACTGAAAAGGAGCTTTAATAATAACAATCGTCAAAACCGTCACGGTCAATATTTTTTTTTGTTTCTCTTATAACAGTTTATCTAAACAATCTATAAAATACTTCTTTGCCATCTTTTGTATCTTTGTTAATTTGTAAATATCATACATATTTATATTCCCTATACTTTGCCACTTTACACGAATGAATAGGTGCTGCTGCTGCTGCAGAATTTTTAAAAAAGACACTTTGTAATGTTCGTCATCTTATTCAATCCAATTCAAAGCACTTTGTCAGTCTAAGTACCTGCATTTTACCAGGAGAATAGTTTGATAGTATACCATACATAATATGACGGCTTGGTTTGGATTAGCATGCCCATAAGATGTAGTGTAACATTACTTACCTCACTTAAATGAACATAATATAGATTTGAGATTTATGAATGTTATCATCATAACATGTCATCTTCATCTCTTTTGCCGACTTACTCACTTTTTTTATTGTAATCTTCACAGCATTAAGTACGCATGTGAGGAGGATAAATACAAAATCTTTTTTTTATTCGATATAGTGTACCTGCTCATTTAGAACTTTTAGAACTACAAAAAGGAGTTGCTTTGCACAAAAAAAAGTGATAGCCTGATAATAATATAGAAAGAAAAAGTGAACAATGAACAAAGGCCACTGTTTTTGCCCAGCAAATATCCGTATGTTTTTTTACGTAAAGAAGATGCGCGTCCTAGCGTCCTCGCTACTACATGATTTGTGTGAGTGAAGGAGTCTTCATTCTAATAACCATCATCATTTCAGTTTACTTTACTTTTACAAGCTAAAAAAAAGTTTATATGAAATGGTTTGGTTAGATTGTGGTTTTGGGATTCATATTTGAGACCCTTTGCTCACTCATGGATTGATATGCAGTGTGCTATTGTTAGTTTATGAGAGTTAGGACCACTCCAAACGATTTGTATACTCCTCAAAAAGCCAGTGCAACCTTTAATTGGGTCTCCATTCTCTCATGGTATTGCAGCATAACAGCGTCAAAAAGTTCGACCCGCATGTCACGCGCCGTGCGACCCCAAATACTGTAATTAGGAGATTTTGTAGGTTTTCTACATCTCCCTTTCTGATTCTTCGTTTTGTGAACTTTTGCTCTGAAATTTATTAATCTCAGTTTTAATCAAAAATATCAGATCAAAGAATTTATTTTTTCAAGTAGGAAAATAATATCTGAATCATTCGTGATTCAGTCTAAAAAGACAATCGAAATTCCTGTGGAAAATTTGTACTGTAAAAAAGGAATGTGAAGTGAACAAAAGTTTTTATATTTTAATTGACTCGGTGATGTGTGCTAGCAAACTATTTGGTTTTTAATAAAATTACTGAAAACCTTATCAGCAGATTGAGTGAAGACAGTGGAAAGATTTCGGCGAAAGTGAAAAGTGGGACTTTTGGGGCACAGTGAGACTTGAGAACAAAGGGATTTTAGTTATTTACATCCATACTGGAAGTGAAAAAGTTGAATTAGAAAACAAACATGGAAGTTATACTTCCACGGGCATGGGTATGCCCATTGTTTTTAGTGGTTTTGCTATTTTCTCCGATTGCAAGTGAGATTTTTAAGACCTACTTTGGAATTTAAAAGGAGTGTAATCCAAAATTAAATTAAATTGTGGTAATTTATGTTTCTATATTGAAAACGTAGGTGGTGTGGATCCAATCGATTTCTTGGAGTCACTCAAGGACGATGAAGAACCACATCCCAGAGACTCTACTTCAACTGAATATCCAAATGGAGTGAATGTGATTCCAGGTAATGATATGCATTATCAAGTCGCCCCAATTACATAAGAATCATATTGTGTTATGTTTATCTTTTAAATAATTACAATGCAAATTAATCCGCTTTACAGGTGAACCCGATGTAAATTATCCTACGTACGATAAAGTTCCAAAATCCTCCTTTTCGTGCATTGGAAGACCTCCAGGTTTTTATGCTGATACTGAGTTGAGGTGTCAAGTGTGGCACATTTGCGATGAAGACAGACGTCAACAAAGCTTCTTGTGTACCAATGGAACCGTCTACTCTCAGGACAAGCGAGTGTGCGACTGGTGGTACAATGTCAATTGTGACCCCAGTGAAGTTAGCCGTAACTACATTCAAAATTTGGATTTATACAAAGGTCCACCTCCAAAGTCCGATGATGACCAGGCGCAAAATAATGAAAATGATGAGAAAAGGAATAATAATAATAATAGCAACAACAAAAACTTTAACAACAATAACAATGATTTCGATTACCAACCAACCACCAAAGCTTACAACAATGACCCATTTTCTTCCCAATTTCCATCTGCACGTCAAAGCCAACAGAAACCCCGATACAATCAAAACAATCAAAATAATGACCAGCGTAACCCCGAACCTACGCCTTCGTACAATGAACCATCCTCCAGCCGAGGTGACACCACATACTCCAACAGCAACAATAACAACAACAATGGATTCCCGTCTTCCTCACGAAGACAGCCATCTCAACAATCTCAGGCCCCACAAAGACCTACCACAACTTCCACAACGACATATAGGCCACCCACTACCTATAACACACCTGCCCCACCAGAAGCTCTTCAAAGTAGCGCATTCCCACCCAGGTCTCCACAAAATCAGCAGCGATCCCATTCCCAGCAACAATCACAACAGAGACCCCAGCAACAATCCCAGCAGAGGCCGCAGCAACAATCCCAACAGAGGCCCCAGCAACAATCCCAACAGAGGCCCCAGCAACAATCCCAACAACAGCCAACTCCAGCTCCTTCCAGAGCCACACCTTCCATCAAAACCACTAACGCCAATGGAAAACGGATTGTTGAGATTCGTGTACCCGTTAGTCAAATTCCCCCAGAAATTCTTGCCAAGTATGGAAAACGTATTCCAGAGCATCTCTTGAAAGAAATTTTCCTAAACTTTACTCGTAATCAGCAAAAAGAATTGCAAAATGAAGCCATCTCCAACGCAAAACCAAACAATCCTACCGGTGCTGGTCCAAATACTCGTGCCTCACCACCAAGCGCTCCAATTCCACAAAACAGGCAATCAAATAACTCTCCTCCTCCACCCCCACAATCATCAAAGAAACCTGTAAACTACAATGGAAATAATAATAACAACAAACCCTCCTCATTCAACGGAAATTCCAACTCCAATTCAGCTCCCCCTCCGCCACCACCACCACCCCCTCCAGCAGAACCCCAACAGAAGTTTAGACACAGTACACCCCGCAAAGTGGACAACGTCAAGTTTGCTACTCCAACAAGAGAACTTTTAGATCAATATGATGATGAAAGACAGCAAGTTGGAGAGAGTCAAAACCCCATTTATTCTTTGCAGCAACTTTTTAGCACACAACACTCCCGAACTTCATCAAAAGCCAAGGCCCCTCCTGCAAACTCAGTTCCTCGCGTAAAGGATTCTTTCAATTACGACTCTCCTGCGAACGCAGGTCCTCGTGTCAAGGATTCTTTCAATTATGATCCTTCTGCAAATGAAAATCGTCGCGTGAAAGATTCTTTCAATTACGAAGCCACGCCCACAGCAGCCACCCAAGCACCCCCACAACAGTTTCAAGAGTTTACCCGATCCCAGCCACGGAGACGCATTCACACAACAACTACAACTGCAGCTACTCCTACGACCAGGGTGACTACGGAGGAACCCGAACTTGTGACTGACCGTTATTTCCCTGTCGCTACCAAGGAAGAAAAGAAGCAAGCTGACATCAGAAGAATATTTTTGGTAGCCAAGCAAGGAATAAAAGTACTTCCACCCATTCCAGTTTTGTCAGCAGCTGCTGCTATAGAAGTTCCCACTGCCAGAAGACAGCCTCCATCAATTCCAGTAACACACCGACCACAATTCCGAACAACCCCAGTACACGAATTCAGCAAAATTCCACCCCCTCCAAAAGTAGCAATTCCAAACGACTACTATGTCCAAAACGAGAGATTTGAAGAAGCTGAAAGCAGATATCCCAGACCAAGCGCCCCTCCTAGCTTTTCGGAACCTCAGTTCCAGCAACGTCAATACTCTAGACCTACCACAAGTATTCCATCAACAACAACCACCACAACTACTACCCCATCACCACCTCCTCCTCCACCAACCCCTCGCTTTCCAGATCAAGATTTTAGAAGGACTAAGCCAAACAAGCAAAGCCAAAATAACAAAAAGAAGGTGACCCCACCACCACAAGAGAAATCACAGGATGATGACAATGATTATGATTCAAATCAAGAACGCGTCAATCAGGATGAACTTGAGCTGTTGAGACTTGCCCAGCAATACATTGAATTGACGGGGCAAGACTTTGGAGTCAAAACACCAAGAAACGCTTAGTCCGTTATTAACTAGAGTAACTTAATAACATGTATTTTTTCATGACATTATTTTTCAATTAGTTTTAAGATCGACTTATTTTTTTTGTACAATATACATACATAAATGGAGTGACTGAGATGATTATTTTTTATCTACCATTTTTCTAATAAAATATGAAACAAAATAACATGTTTGTATCGTGCATTTGTCATTTTATTGTTGTTATAAAAATACTTGTAAATTTTACACATTTTTTCCAATATTTATCAT
Source organism: Entomobrya multifasciata (assembly GCA_034693345.1). Classification (NCBI taxonomy): domain Eukaryota; kingdom Metazoa; phylum Arthropoda; class Collembola; order Entomobryomorpha; family Entomobryidae; genus Entomobrya; species Entomobrya multifasciata. The sequence goes on along the minus strand of JAQFXM010007193.1, from coordinate 2,870 downwards.
CTTCCCTAAACTTTCCCAATTTATCAAGGAAGGTGTCTCAAAATTTCGGGGACGAAATAAAATATCGTTCCGATATTCCCTTTCCGCTTGCAAATCGTAATTGCGAATCCATGTTGCTTCCTTGTTTCCAACCAGAGATACTTGAGCATATTCCACAGTTACATTCCTTCACCTTGGCTTCAAGATTTCCAGAAATGACTTGAATGGACTGTTTTTTAATTCCAGCCTTCAGGCATTTCCATTTAATGTCTCGCTTTCCAAAGTCTTCAGGGAATTTTTCCTGGAACCACTCAGCCACGTCTTGTTTCTTTACGCTCTGAGGAGTACACGTCTGTATGAAAAATGCACATATGCACATTAAAATCATGAATATGAAATAAATAGGGAAAAAGAAAAACCCAATGAACTATTAATTTACCAATTTCAATTTAGTTTGGAACAATTCGTCTGGCATATTTTCCAAATATTCTTTGTAGTCCTCCAGAAAGCCATCGATTTTCTGGTCCAGTTCACAAGTAGTATGCTTACTTGCCGTGGCAGTTATTCCGACAATAAACATCATCACTGGATTCTTGACTTTAAACATTGATTGTCTACGAACAAAAACAGAATAACCGAGCTGTTGTTTAGTGCGAAGGTCCATAAAAGCTTGACAGTGCATAAAGTGCATCGCAGTTGTAAACATGTCTGCTCCCCTCTGGTCCCTTCCGTAAGGTCCCAAGGCGTAACAGTTTATAACTGTTGTAGTGAATGCAGAACTTCCCAAATTTTTTACCCTAATAAACATAACATTTAACTTTTTTAGACTTTTAATGATAATGTATTAAAGAATGGCAATGCAATTTTACCTGATGCATGTTTCTCCTGCAGAATACAGTTCGGGATTAAGAGGTAAAAAATTGGTGCTGTAAAATGCCCGACTGCTGTCCCAGATAGGACCAAATTGAATTGTGTCTAACATTTTAGCCACATTTTCAAAGGTTTTGATGGGCAGATTTCCACGCAGCTCCACCATGGAAAATGTCGAGGTTTTAAAAGACTCTGTGAAATATTGCAGGTCTTGAAGAGTGATTTCTTGTAAATGTCCCAGAAAGTCCATGGACATATCATCATCATCGTATATACAGCAGTCGACAATTAGCATGGCTATGACATTATTGTCAGTGATAATCTGCTCCCAGTAGTTCTGGAATCTGTACTTTGCCAACTTGAAAGCCTTTTCTAGACTCAATATTTTGGGGTCGTCTTCCTGGTCCTCGTCTAGCGTCGCTTTTATCACGATCTCCACTACTTTTTCAATATCTCGTGGAAACCCTGTAACGCAAAGGGTAAGAGAACCGCCATTGGCCTTGACAGCAACGTTGAAGCCGGCTGTTTCCCATTCGGAATAGTAGGCATTAATTTTTAGCTGGATGACGGACGCCCATAACCCGAAGATAGCGTTGATTCTTGAGCTGGATTGAATCACACGTTGGCTTATAAAGCCAATCTTGATTTGCCCCAGATAATGATCAAGATCCGCACTGCTGTGACCCCGATGTATGCCAGAGATTTTAGGAATAGCCTCTTGGCTTTGTATGTCTTGCTTGCTTTGCCCTAAAGAAAAGTTTAAATATATTTAGGAAACCATTACGAAATAGAAAATGTTAATATTCAATATAGGTATTATGTACAACGTACAATTTAACTTTTGAGGTCGTATTTCTCCCCAATCTGTTGGACATTTCAAAACAAAAGCCTTTCCTCCATCTCCACTTCCTGTAATCATGCCTAAAGCATCGTAGTCAGGTTTTAAAAAGCTGTTAGCTGGCCTAAATCCAAATTTTGATGTTGAACCACTCTTTGAAGGTGGAGTTTGGTCTCGTGGCAGCTCCATGTATTTCGCGTTGGAGTATGGCGCTTTCTGGACTTTGACATTTAGCCCCAGCTCCCCCAAAGCTATCCTCTTTGGTACAGTTTCAATAACCATCAAATGCTTAAAATCAAGAAGGTCAGTCAACGTTTTCTGAATTTTAGCAAAGTTAAATTTTGATTCCCTCCATGAATCGCAGAGCAGCAATTTGGGAACTTGCACATATTGTAATCTCTCTGCAAATTCCTGGGTAGTCTCCAGCGACGTCATCTGACTGCCGTATTCAAACTGTTTCATGTTCATTAACTTCATTTCCTCAAATAGCCTTTTCATCATTAACTCATTCGATTGATCGCCCAAAAACTGGATATATTCAAAGGTTGCGTCTTCAATCGCCTGTGTGTTTGCCCGTCCTTCCTCAGTCAAATAGAAATTTATTTCCAATATGGTTGCATATTTGTTGCAATGCGGGTACGCATATAAAAAGTAAATAAGTTCCCTGTTCTGGAGATGCATACTCAGCCCCAAAGGTCCCGACTCGGATAGCATATGAATCAAAATAGGCAAGACGCGCTCTTCCAAATTGTCCTTCCAAAGAGAAGCAGGTAAGTGCCAAACTAACGTTAGTTCTGCCCCATTTGATAAACCTTGAAGGTAGACATGTTTGCTTGGATTCAAAAAGTTTTCCATGAGGGTCTTGTCTACTGGCGTATTCATGAAGGTTTTGCGATCCCCTTTGCGTAAATGAGAAAAAAATTGAAGCACGAGCCTCTGCATCTCGTCTAAACTCTTTGAACTGTTCAGCGCAAGCGTCATTGCTGATGCAACATATTTTTCTTCGTGATTTTTACGCATAGTGTCTTGCACAAATTTGTTTCCGTCATCCTTTCCTTCTCCTAGAGTTTCCAGAGAGCCACAGATAAATCTCGCCAAAGGATGGTTGCGGTTTTTAATGGAGACGTGGTTTTGTAAAAGAAATCTTCGCCAGGCAGGGAGCCGTAAATAAAATTCATTGTCC
>JAQFXM010007192.1:0-12174 GCA_034693345.1 Entomobrya multifasciata | reverse complement strand
TTAAGGTGCATGGATATAATATCACTGTTGTCAATTCCTTATGGCAAACTGTGCAATAGATAAAAAGCCAGAGTATTAACAAACAAATCATAATGATTATTGAACCCAGAGACCTGCATTCGTGTGAGCCACACTACACACCACACTCGTAGTACACACGGTACCAGTACACATGCCACACCACACCTTTGCGCCACATGATACTAGCTCCACACACCACACCACACGTTTAAAACCACAACACCACACTACACAAGCAGCATTCCCAAACCACACCCACACCACAATTTCTAACCACACAAAAACTGTACCACAAACACACCACATTACACATTTGCAATTGCATAGGGTGCTTCAACGATTAAATTTTTTACTGAAATGAACTTGCGTATGTCTATTAGAAAAGCAGAGCAATTTTTACTGCAGGTATGGAGACATGACACTGTTAGGTGTCTTAACGTTGTTACTTTTGATTGATTTTATTTCTTGATCAGTTAGTACACTAATCAAGCTATTTTAACTGCAAGTATGGAGGCAAGAAACTGTTTGGATGTGATGATAAGCAAGACACAGCTTCAGTTGGAGTAAAATAGAAATACTTGGTCAAGTCTAGTCTTTATTTATAAAGTTAATTGATAAATTGAAATTTCAAGTGTAACAAAATTGCCATTTTTTCAAGATTGCGTTTAAAATGTATGTTCATATTTAATTACAACATCAAAATAATCAGGATTTAAACTGTTTCAATGTTCAAGTTTGCTCTGCAAGCACGTTTAATGGCTCCAGCTACCGAAAATAAACGCTGAATAGACCCAGATGAAGCTGGCATAGCTAAGTGCTTCCGTGCTAATTTTGACATGGTAGGGAAACGACCTGAATTAGATTTCCAGAAAAGTAAGGGACATTTGTTCCTATCTTCGTCGCCTAACGACAAACCAAGGTACTCCAAATATTCCTGATAAAATCCCGCTTCATTTCCATCCGAATTCTCCGATGTTTTTGCTGCTATATTCGACAAGCGATCAAATATGCGCCGCCGTTTCACTTGTGGTTTAACGTCACTGTCTGAGATCGTGTTTGCATGGGAAGCACCGTCAGGGTTTTGGGAACGAGATTGAATGGACGATTTTTCTTCTTCAAACGCTTCTCTCAATATTTCCTTAACACGTTCAGTGGATGGAATCCTTTCGGAAATGGCCAAACCATTCGAGGCAATTTCTGAAAAATGAAAAGAACAAATAACAATCATGATTGTTTGAAACTGTTATTTTTAACAAAACAAAAACGTACTTTCAAATGGCAAAAACCGAGCACGAGGATCCAAAACCGTGGCAAGAATGTACGAATGGTTATTAAAGACATCTATCGTCACAATGTGATTTCCTTTTCTGGAAGATGATTCAACAGGATTTTCTGGATTCCACCCTGTAAACCGTATCCCAACATTCCTAAGTAAGGCTTGTTTAAACAGTTGAAGCTCAGAAGTAGTTTCGGTTTCCAAATCAACAGAGCTAATTTCCATTTCCACAATTGCTGAAACAAAAAAAGACGAGTTTAAGACAAAATATTGCCAACCAAAAATTGTTTTACGAGAGTATAAATTCAAAACCATTAATCACCTTGCATTGCATCGATCACACCGATAATCACAAGTGAGGCTGTAACATTATCGCTCTGAAAATCGTCTGTTAAATTTGCCAACGGTTCAAGTAAAGAACATATATTCTTTAGCTGAGCAACTTCTTCATCACTAAATTGTGGCGGAATCTTAGTTTTCCCTCCATTTCTCTTCTGCTGATCCTTCGCGTCCGTGATGACTTTATTGACACACTTAAACATGCAGCACTAGAACAATCATGATTGTTAATTAATTTCATATTGATATTTAAATTTTATTGACCACGTAAGCAATAAAAATGAATACCTTAATACCTTTTTGTCATCGCGAAGAATTCTTTCAATGCTCATATAAGCTGAATTCCACCTAGTCTCGATAGGCTTCACAAGTGTAAGGTTCCCGGTTTCCATTTTCAGTGCTTCTTTCCATAGAGCTGATCTTGTGAAGAACGTAACGATATCATTCACCTTTTTTATCATTCTTGATACAAGAGAGGAACCTTTGATAGAATCTTAGACAGCCAATTGTAACAGATGGGCCAAACAACCGTTCCGAACAAGCTTTGCGTGATCCCATGCTGAAATCGCTGTTTGGATATCCTCTTCGATGTCCTTACATTCTTCAAATCCATCCATATTTTCTTCATTACAATCAAAGTCTCTACCAATGTCATCTAATTCAAGTAGGTCGACGTCTAATGGTTTACTGCTTTGGCTTGTGCAAGGCTCAGAATAGGGCAAAGAACTATCAGCTGTGACTTTAAATGCTGCAACCATGTTTGACGCATTGTCAGCAGTTACACTGCCAACCTATAAAGAAAATGAAAACAACTTAATGTTATTACTAACATTCATGAATGTTTTTAGAATAGTACCTTTTCGGGACTTATTCCACATTCTTTTTCTAAAACGCTAACGAGCATCGAACGAACGCTGCTTCCAGTATGAGATCCGAGAAAATGCTTGAAGGCCACAGTCACGAGTTGGATCTTCCAGTCATCGTTTATAAATTGAACATTAAAGCCCATTGTAGCTTCTTGCTGTCGCGTTGTCCAGATGTCTATGATGAAGTGAAGGCTTCCATTCATGGCTCCATCCAGACGTTTCTTTATCTTCTCTTGAATCTGTACCAATACCAATTTAATGAACATCACAACGAATTATGTCTTTAACTAAAAATTGCATACTAGACGCAAACTCGCCTTATCAAACGATTTGTTGGTTCTCCTTTCAATAGTTGTTGGGTGAGGAATGTGGATCCGTCGATCAAATCTATGGATCATGGTTTTGAACCCGATTCCACTCGCCACCGAAAAAGGTTGACAATCCATAACAACAAATGTCTCCAGATTCTTGTCAAAAACTTTTTGTGAGGGATGTGTCCTGGGATAAGAATCAGCATTTAAGGGTTGCGGGATGACATCAGATAATTCCAGTTGAGTCGCATCTTTTCTGTTTTCTGGTGTCGTGGTTCCCTTCGCAGCGTCAACTTTCTTCCCCATAAAAATTTGGAAATCATCTGGGTGCGAAAGCTGTAATAATCATAACAATCATGATTGTTTTACATGCATGATAGCCCAAACTGATGGAACTGAAGTCAAGGAGTATTTTGCAAAAATACTCACCTCTAAATGTCTTTTAAAGCCAAAAGTACCCTTGTCAGCAATTAAAGATGTCTTTCCCAATTTTGAAAAGCATGATTTGCACTTCATTGTGGCTTTGATTTGATTCTTTGATTGATTTTCTTTTTTAACAAGTTCAAAGAAAGGAAACAATTCTACAAGCCATTTTTTCTCTCCACTTAAATTAACGGTACTAACACTGGTAACGCTAACTCTCTTCATGACAGGTAACTGATCAAATGATAGTGTTGTCTGTTTAAGCTCGGTTTTTTTAACTACCTGACCACCAGTATTTCCACCAACAATTTCAACATCATCCCCAGCCACACTTTCACTACTTTCTTTATCTGGCGAATCCATTATGATTTTGAATTTTTTAAATCAGAAATTTTGATGGAATAAAGAATTTCTCTAACGAAATGAGAATGTACTTTACATGACTCCTGACTTGAGTAGACACACATGAGATGCAAAAACTGAGTGGCGTTATAGCGTGCCGAACATTAGTTTGGCTTTCGCATGATGCAAAAAATGAAACAACAAAATCGATTTCAAATATGGTGGAAGGTTCATGAATTTATTTTGTTTTGTACAGTGAAAAGTAAAAATTTAATACGCCTTATTTAATTTTACTGCGCATAAAATATATACCAATCATGATTGGTCGTTTTTTCCCCAAGGCTTTGGAGTGGTTTCGGGATCCAGTCCTCTCTTCTCGCAGTAGTTCAGCCATCGTCGATCATATTGAGCATGGTTTTTTTTCTTCATTTCTGCTCTCATCCGAAATTGTCTCTTGGATTCCCGTTCTTCATCTTCTGACATAATTTTGAAACAAAACTGTGCCTACAAAGAGAAACAATTTATGTTGTTAATTAAGTAAATGCATAGCGTGTAAAAGTATAATCGTAGAAAATTACACAAATAATAAGTGAATTACCGGATGCCCCAAAACGTTGCAACGGTGGCAAATGACACCAGCCATTCTTTTCATTTCTTCTCCAGATTCATCCAGGTGCACTTTTAAAAGTTTGATTGCCTTGGCTGCGTCGTCACGATATGTATTCTGAAGTAAATACAAGGTCTCATCTTCATCAAAACCGTGCTGTTGAATGTGGTGGATTAGATTCGCAAGGTCTACAGAATTTATCAAGGTTTCAGGATTTTTATCAAGTCGCTTCGCTAAATAGTCTCGCCAGGTTTTAGTTTGGCTTGCGACAAAGCCAAGGGGTAACGGAGTTCTGGGTTTATGGTTAGGTGGCTTCGAATAGTTCAACAGCTTGGAAATTCCTAAGTGCATGGCATCTTTTATTCCGTGTTTCCCAATCTAGTAAACAGAATCATACATATAACAATCATGATTGTTCAATTATATTTTATCCAAAAATGAATATAAGGAGTCAATTAATCGTGTAAATCACAATCATGATGGTCCAATTACCTTCAATGCTAGCTCATTGAAAATTAACAATGTTGCTGTAGCGTCGTTTGCTGCATATTTTATCAAATCTTCGTGCAGTGGGCGTCTTCGGAAATCCGCTTGAGTAGCGACTGGGTCTTTGATGATTTTTTCCTCTTTTATAAACACTTTCATCAGGAAGTCCAAGCCAGGCTTTGAGTAGGCCAGTAAATAATCCCTTGCATTTTCTTCTGAGGCCTGTTTATTTTTTTCTGCGAGTTTGGATTTAAGGGCTTCTAGGCAGGATAAAAAACAGTCTTCAAAATTCTCTCTTTTCCAGACAATAAACATGTCTTGAAGATCAATAAAACACATCACGAAGCAATCCCAGTCCTTTTTAAGTTGGATAATGTCTTGGTCTCCTCCACAATAAACCTTTAGTGTATCTTCATCTTGCATAATTGCTGATATTTGCTGCTTTGCCCATTGACGGTGGTGATATAAACAATCAATAACAAAAGTCTTTCCTGGCACTGCTACTGATGCGACGCAGATAAATGCTGCGAATAAAACAATCATGATTGTTATAATTTGATTACCACAATTCATGGAATTTGCTTTATTAATAAATTATTAACATACCATCAAATTTATCCTGATATGTAAAATTCGAAATCGAAACCAATAATTTTCACACCTTTCCATGGAAAAGCAGGGCATGACTCATCATCTTTTGGCACCCAGAGGACTTCTAGTGATTCGATGTCGATTTTTAAGATGAGATCTTGATATCTGAAATTGTGGTGGAATTGCGAAGACTTTGGATGTGTAGCCTGGCGGAGGGGTAGTCTGGTGTCCTAAGTTGTTTCGTCTGGCAGCCACCATCATGTTTTTGTCTTCATCTTGGGGCCTGGTTTCTGAAGTTCCATACTTTTCTTTAGCTTGCGTCAGTAATCGGTGGTACATCTGTTAAAAAATAGATGAATGAACAAATTTAAAATTGTTAGTTTTGTCTTTTTATGAACTCTCGCATTATTAAATTTACACATTTATTTTGAAAGTGTTTATTTACCTTGAGATGAGACGATGATGAACATTCATGAATGTTATAGAAGATTCCGTTCTTTTCCGTTTTCACTCTTGAGAAAAATAAAATAGTCGGTAAGTTTTAAAAGTGTGTTTAATTGTTGAATGAAGCAATTTACAATTATTTTTAATTAAGCTGTAACACTAAGTATGTGATGGTTTTGATGACAGCAACTATGCTCATACAAAACCTACAACAGCTGCTGTCAGTTTCAGAAGTCAGATTAATCATGATTTGAACTGATTGCCTTTGTTATGAAATACTGGGGCAGCATGATATTTGATGTGTTAGCTTTAGCTTAGAAGAGCAGCGCACACATCGCACACACCACTCCACAATCTATTTCACACAGTAAATAAGCCACACACCACTCCACAATCTATTACACACAGTTAATAAGCCACACACCACACCACATGCAAAATTCCACATATCCACTTAACACAATTGAAATCTTTGCTCCACGTACACACCACAGCCACAATAACTGGTGTTTTGAAAACCACACCACAATACACAAAATCTTAAATATTTTTTAAAAACACACTACATGTGGCGCCACATCTGTGTAAAACCACATGTGGTGCAACTCTCTGCAACACACCCAATAAAGCCTACGAAAAAGAGAAAGTAAAAATTGGCTAGAAAGCACAATGAAAGCTTGGCATGGAAAACAGTTTTCATTCAGCACAACCAGTGAAATAACTGGTTTCTGAGAAAAAAATTAATGTTGCTTTTCTGGTGACAATGGTGCGTGATGTTTCACTAGACAGATGCATTATTAGTGCACCGGTCGTCGCGCATTTAAATAATCTTTCCGTCTTCACCAAAAACGATTTTGCACATATCAACGTTTTCAGCAAAAGCAACAGACTGAAGAACTGAGGAAAAGAATCTAATCAAGCCAACAAATACCGACGTCACATCAGTACCAGCAACACAGCCAGCATTCAGTGCATGAAATAAAAAACAATGACGACGACGATCATGATGTGATGACTATATGACCATTTCATGAACAAACCTGCTGGTCATAGTGAAGCGGCCGGTGAAACTGAAAATAACCTGGTTTTTATTGCGTTTCGTTGGCATATGGTCGTTCTGCACTGGTGCTCATGGTGGCCATTCAAGTTCCACAGAAAAAAAGGAAGCAGAGCGTGTCTGATTGATTTTTTGCTGGGCTAAACTAAAAAATTGGTTGTATTACAAATACACACTTTTTCTACAGTTCTACAACGCGTGGTCTATGTATTTTATTGTATGCGTTTTCCATTCTGTTGTTTTTTATACAGTTCGTGTCTTCGACCTACTTTTTGTGATTAAACAAATTGAACCAATTTGTTGGAACCACCTTCTTACTTTTCTGCTTGCATATTTATGTCTATGAACAAGCTTTGCAAAAAGATACCGCACCAGAACAGCAGGACAAGATACATCGACATTTAACTAGTGATAAAGTGAAAAAGCACATGTTCCACAAAACAATTTTTCATTTGTGCAAAAAAATATGCACAGGAATACCACGTTCGTGCGTTTATAACTTGTTTTTTATCTGTCGGAAACAAGTTAACAACTTTAATATAATGATACTCTTTTTCTGATGTTTATGTTCGGTTATTATATGTGTATTCGCTACTTGGAAAATACAACACGGACAAAAAAAGTGCACATATCCTTTTCATGTATAAATATCAGGTTGAAGCTTGTAATATATCACACAAAAATACTGTATTCTTATCGCACCAAAAAATGCATGACTTATTTAGAATATCAAAATGGGAAAAATGAGTTTTTGGAAGGACTGAAGAATACTTGAATTATTGAAGTGATGACTGAAGAAATGTCATAAAAACATTCCTGAAGAAAGTAGAAAAAAGTAATTTTCTTTTAAGAATCCATATTATGCATATTAAATATATAAGAATGTAGGCTGCGTTTGAGGACTTAATAATACAATGTGCATAAATGGACACAATTATGATAAAAAATAGTAGAACGTTTTTGTGTTTTTAAATTTTGATGTGTACGAAAATGATGTTGCGAGGAACAGAAAATGAATGCTTAGTGGACTGTCTCAAATTTTAATGATGCGGATAATGTAAATAATAATAAGATGAATTATGAAAGTTAAAATGGTTTATTGTGGCCCTCCATAACTGTAATGGCTATAATCGAATCCCCCTCATGAGATAGAAACGCCAAAGTACATAAATGCCAAATGCCAATGAATGCATCAATAAATCAGCGGCTCTGATCAGCAAATCATAATTCAATACAGCAACTCCAGGTAAGCACTTTTGTTATTTACTTTTCAAAAACGGGCATTTTTTAAACTGGTATTTTGGGTAATGTTTTGGTTCTCCAAGTCCTTTCACTTTAAATGTTCATGAAACTGCTATAATCAACTTTGGCATATATTTTCAGGGTAATTTACTTTTTCCTGGTAAACGTCTCAATTAGTTGGTGTTGGTGCTAGTCTTTTTATTAGTCTCCTTTTTCTGACGATCATGCCTACAAATAGGTAAATTTACGAATACTTTTTTGTTCTCTGCTTCTTCTGCGTTGTACGGAGAACTCTATTCCAGGAAATGTTTTCCTGTAATAATTTACTGTGTTATGAAAAGAATGTCATTAGTAATATCGACTATTCCCCAAGAGTATTTAAAATGCGTTTCTGCTCTAAAAACTACCAAGTAAGTACATATATGTTTGTAAGTGTTTAAGTGTAGGTTTAAATGCGATTTAATACAAGCTTGGCACTTCTGCACACGTGTCATTTCACTCCCACCTCGTTTCAGGGTTGCCCTTTCACTTTTTCTTTTTTGACATATTTTGCATAATGAATAGTATCTACGCATTATGTTTACAAAAAGGTTCTGACATTTTAAACCGCCTTCCAATGTACATCGCCATAGATTATCTGATTTTCTTTGGAAACTCATAATTATAAAAAACTACAAACATACATCATTCTACAAAATTTATAGCCCCACGACTTAATTAAATTGTCATAATGTACAATTCTTTACTCGCTCAGTTTGTCACTGACAAATTAGTCAACAGAATTTTTATACATTGATGCCCCTCCCACAGCCAATACACAAATGCAACACGCATTTTAGATTTTGACATGCAGAGTGAAAAACAGTAGCCTCCTTTCACTCACTCAACACTCTACATTCTGTTTGTTTAATGGCAAGTGTTATTGTTGCCACTTGTCACTGTCAAAAGTCATTTACGTCTAGAACGTGAATGGAATTGCTGATATATGTGTGTGATTGTGTTGACGATGATGGTTAAAATTACTGCTGCTCTGAGCTATGCTGAAAAGCGATCACCTCACATCGATAAAAAATGGGTGTTGATGTTTTAGCTCTATGCTAGTCGTAAAGCAGCACGCAAAAAACTAACGGTTTTTTATATTAGTATCATGATAAAAAAACTTACGAGAGTGAGACATTCTCTGAATGCATATACATTTTTTATATGACTCACGGAAGTCAACAAACAATAAAGAAACGTGCATGCATGCATCTAATCCAATTCAACTTTCCATATAATCAACACAAAAGGAACTACTGTGTATGTGGTAGTAGTCAACTCGTAAAAAAAGTTTTTATGGTCTCGTCATTCCTATACAGGTCCCTAGACAGTTAAGTATTCATGCATACAGCCGAATAATACACATACAAAAATGCATTGTAATATTAGCAATGCATGTCGATGTCCGAAGGGGGAAAGTCGGGAAAGGCAATAAAGTGACTTCTGCTTTCACACTCGTTGCTTTTGGGTGCCATAATCGGCACCACATAGTTTATTGTACTACTAAGTACGAACCTAAAAGAATATGGCAGTCTTCTTCGAGATGATGACTTATGTATGCCCATTACTACTGGAGAAGATGATTGCGATTACGACATAGATCTTTATGGCATTTGATGATGTCTTGCCATGCCATACCATCCAGTTATTTGTACAAGTGGCACGTACTGTCCCACTGCACTTATATGGTGCTCTCCTCCCTCGTCAGCAGAAAAGTCAAGTAAAATAGCTTCTCTTGAAAAAAGCTTTAGAAGAAGTTAGAAATACTACGGACGAACGACAAGGACCAGCACAATATTTGAACCTTTCGTTTTCTTAAAAGCAGTTTCGTCTTCATCAAGCAAAGACGACAAAACAAAGTAGCTCCCAACTCTCTCACACACACACCAACTAGTCGGTGAAAGTTGTTGATGAAGTCTAGTTAGTCAGAGGAGTGCAAGTAGAGCTGTTTGGCTGACTGGAGTACTTTTTTTATTTGGATGATGATGGTAGCAGTGCAGTGGTAGGTAGACAGAAGTAGTAAAGTGAGTGGCACTGGTGGTGTTCTAATAATGAAGTAGGATATAAGATGTACTAAGTTTTGATGGGCGGGGAAGTGGAAAGTAGTGTACTGACTTGACTTGACTGACTGTAAGTGGAAAGGAAAGTCCACCTTTCTTCTCCAAACTTTTTTTTCTACACTGTCCTATTGCTTCTACAAATGAGTTGCAATAATTTTTAACTTTTACTTTTACCAGTACTCTGTCTACTTTGTATTAAGAATGAGGAGGAGATAGGAGTTTGCATGGAGGTTGGTATTTTTTTAAAATTAATGAGCGTTACATTTCATACTATCACCATCATCATCTGTACAAGCTGAAGCTGTCATGTCACAAGACACGCACAGATACTTTAGTGTCAGATTAAAATGTACAAAAAATGGGGCTACTACTCACGAGTGAGTCTGTACCTTTCACTTTTTCCATTTGCTTATTTTTTTCTTGTTACTTTTAACACTGGCAGGGAGAATGGATGGTTGAACGTAATATTAAGTTAGGTCTTACTGTGAGCTGCTATTTTGTTATTGTATGCATGACCGAACTGTTTTTCGAGTCGTAAAAAAGAAAAAGGGTAACATATGGTTTGAATGGACTTCTGGACAAAGATAGACACACACACACATGAAGTGAGTGAAAAAGTGCCATGTGTTCTTTTGGTTTAGTGTGTGGTGTGGTGTGAGGGTGATAACGCTGTGTATACCATCTTGTATATGGTAACATTACACACTGGGAGTAATTTTTCTTTTTTCCTTGAAAGAAAATATCTGTCTGACTGTCTTATTTGACCTATGCAGCAACATCAAGACCAAGTTCAGCAGACTGTCAGTGAAAGAAAAAATAGATTTGTTTCTTTTTTTTCTTCAGATCATAATCATCATGATCACTTGGGTGAGTCTCCTTGAAGAAAAAAAGATCTACAAGACTACATTAGAAAAGTGTGTTAGTAAATAAGGCACATAATTTACACTCGTCGAACTTGCGTATGTAAGCTTCTTTTTTTACAACTAAACAGAATACAGGCAGTAGACGGAGACATATTGTGTACATGTGTTAACCAAGCCATTTGACTTGACATGCTCAAGGGAGGGTGAGATGAAAGTGAAAGAAATGCGACTGATGGTGTGCTGCTCTGTTGTGAATTACTTATATTTATATTTATATGTATACATTTTTGTACATTTTTACTACGAAGAATATAAGCGTACGCAACCTACTAAACATGTGTGTTATGTATTTTGTTCTGATGATCATGCGAAAATGTGCTCTATTTCTTGGTAAATATCATGTTTTCAATGTGTCTTTTTTTATGATACTGTATTTTAAGAAACAGGGTCATACGGTAGAAGGGAGAAATGGAAACAATATACATAACAGAAGGATCCAGTTTTCACTCGATTGGTATGATGATGGTGAAAGCAAAAAAAAATATGTGAGTGTGAAGAAAATGGAATAGTAGGTTAGTTATATACAGAATGCCATTTTGTAGCATAAAATGTTGAAGGTTTAGCAATGATTTGATACCTCTGCGGCACTGATGCGCTTTGATGGAGGTGACTTCGATGACGATTTCGCCAATATTGTATTGGATCCATTTTTGGGCTTCATCTCATACAGTTGTGTTACTGCACTCAAAAATTGTGAATGTTTTTGTTGAGATAAAAAAAAATTCGCTTATGCAACCTGTTTTGGTTACAGCTTGGTATACAATTTTTATGTAATTTGTTATGAAAAGAAATGTTCTTCAAAATCTTCACCGTTTCATTTTGTGTGAAGGCTGAGAAATGATATGGGCCAGGTTAAGTTTAAAGTTTTTAGAGTAGGCCAAGGAATTCAAAGTCATAGTCGTAATATTATTTTTATATTATTGTTAACTTTATTGTTAAAGAACATTTGATTAGATTCAAATTTTTCACAAGATCTGATCCGTTAGCAAGGGAGGTGACCCCTTAGCATGCCCTTGTCCCGTATCCCGTATTTTAAAGCTATTGCTTCAAAAAGCAGATAATTTAGTGCTAGCGTCTTCGTAAATAAAAAGTGTGCAAACTTGTCTAATTGATTTCAATTTTAAATGAATTTTTGACAAACATTTTA
>JAQFXM010007191.1:0-12175 GCA_034693345.1 Entomobrya multifasciata | reverse complement strand
ACGTGACTTTCCTGTGTTATAAGGTCAGAAAAAGGTAGAGACGCGGGTGCCGAACAGGTTTAAACAGTCACTGTACAAACAAGTACGTGTGAACTGAGCACATCGTGGAAACACTTTGATCAGGCATGATATCTTGGTCATTGTGCGATTTTTAGTGCCCTGCTGCAAGATGTAGTCTCAAGAGTCAAGACGAAGAAGAGGTGGGATTCTCTTGCATGTGTTGTTTATTTTCTTTGTTGAAGAAAGTTGTTTCGTCGAGTAAGAACAAGAAAATCGTTAAACCGTGATTGATAGAACATCAAAACCAACGGTCTAAATCACTGTAGAAATTTTGTATACAGTACGATAATGCGTTGTTTTGAGTTTTGAAACCCTTGATCAAAACTAAAGATACTGCCCACAATACAACAAAATAAACGTATCGGGAGAAATGTCACAGCATTAATGCAGAACCTTCGTTTTATTTATGTATAGCGAAGGATGAGAAGTGAAGTGGCTCTCTCGCGAAACGTCTAAGGCTATTTGAGAGAAAGTAAAGTAGGATCACAAAAGGAAATTGTTCCACAAGAAGCATGCATTAGTGCAATGAAATGAGAAGGAATGGCTGCAACTGACTGCCTGTGTAAAATCATTGTATGAAGTACTCTCCGAAGAGAAGTCAGAACCACAATCAGCTTATCACTTTTCATTGAACGTTGAACTCATTGATCTTGATCATTGATAGTAGCATAGCTTTCGATAGACTGCATTCGGTAGAGTAGGATTTCACTTCATACCATGCACACCGTATTTCTGTTTGAGTTCAGTGTCTCTGATTAATTGTATGAAATACTGTTCTGACACGCAACTTAATGCAGAAACGCGACAACTTCCAGTGAATTTTACTCACAGTGACTAGGCATGATGAAGCCGTGAAGCTTCATTTTGAAATAATTTCAATGTCTGCTCCCTAAAATTAATCATTTGTGATTCGAGCCGAATTATTTATTTTGCTTTTAGCAGAAGATTGAGATGAAATCGAATGAATGGAAATGGTAAGCAGTCGTGGACCACCTTATGTATCAGAAAAATAACCTTACAATTATCGTGACTTCAGAATACTTTACTCCAATGAAAGCAAACTAGCACAAAAATAGCTTCGCTAAATTTGTTCGCTAAACGTTGCATTTAAATTTCTGTGGACTACTTGAAAATGAAGGGGAGTTTTTTCCCGTTGGTGAGTAAATGTTCCGCTTCGTTTTTTGTCTTAGAAATCTGCACGTTTTTGTGTTTAAGGAACATGCTTGTGAAAAATTTCAACTATAGTCCATCTTTTTGTCGCAAATACATGATCTAAATATCGTGCTGTTTATCGTTTTCACTTTTTTAAATCCCTTTAAAAGTCCGATTTTGAAGGAATTTTTCGCAAATTATGAATCTAAAGATGTTTTCCTAGAAACATTTGCATTTATCTTCCTTCAAAATGAAGGGCCTTTTTTTCTCCTTCATGAGCTAGTGTTCTGCTTCGTTTTTTGTTTTAGAAATCTGCACGTATTTGTGTTTCGTGCTTTCAATTTTCAATATCACAACTATAACTAATATAAAGTAGCTACGCAACCGTAACATACATAACGTGTTATCAATGAAATAAGCCAACCTATTGCTTATATCTGAAGCTGCAGGTAGTAAATCGAAAAGTTCTTAGTGCAATTGGATAGAGAACATTTCAATGTGTATATTTGCAAAAATACCTTGCTCTAACTTCGAATGTTGCTGAGTTGTCGGAAGTTGAAAAAACATAGGTTTTCAGGTACAGTTTTTGGGTAAAATTTTGAATGCTGAGAAAAATCCGATGGGTTCAAAACAAATCTTACTTTAATAGTAGTTAGTGTATGTTCAATTTGCAGGCAACACTCAGCCTTGAGGGTCTACCTGGTCTGAGTAATAAGGATTACATTGTTTGACAAAATGAGTCTTTATCATTTATAGTTTTTAAATGCATACATTTACTGAACTCCCTTCTGCGTCGTGTGGAGACGACTGAGAGATAATTTGATGGGGGAAAATTATACAATACAAATGACGTAGTATTGGACGTTATTGTGGAAATCATCCGTTTGATGTTTTTACTAATATACGTCATTGATTTCAATATTTTTATTGCTTTAAACTGACTGGGATCGGTTTGTCTAACGCATGCTGTAGAATTTAGCATGAGTCTTGGCAAACTGTTTTCTTATTGTCACGAAAAAAAAGAATTGATCTAGAATAAAAATACTAGATAAGGAAAGCAGATGAGAAAAACTCAATTTTGGCTGAAGTTTGTTGTACCACAGACTCTACTATATATTTTATCGATTTTTTGTTGTCTAATGTTAATCTTAATTTTGGAGAAAATAGCATAGCCGCCTCAGTTATTTTGTAATTTGAACTTTTATGAATAGCTTTTAATTAGCCAGTATTGCGATATATTACCGATTCAACGAAGTACGATTGTGCATTTTTAATACGATAAGGTCCCCTAGTATTCTCTTATATTTATTAAAAGTTGAAATCCTTTTCAAACATCCCATGTACCTGCGCCCAAGTACAATAACGCAGCATAATACCGTAATCATTTAACTGATCCCAATAAACCATAAGCCGTCTATTTTGAAATATTCAAAATCAAGAAATTGGATCGGCATAATATAAAATCAATCATAATACATAATTTATTTAAATGAAAGCATAAGAGAACAATAAGTCAATACGTGGGATTTCAGTTCATAACTGATATTCCACGTCGAAAAAACCTGTGGTAACAAAAATTTCTTCGCGAAATCAAATCCTTTTCTGCATTGAAACCCCCAGAATGATCCACATCTTTATCTAATTAGTTGGTTGCTATATCGATTTAAAAAGCTACACACTAAATATAAAGTGCGATACAGCGCATATTATTCTAGATAAATTGGTGGAGTACGGAAACAAAATGTACATCTAAACATCTCAAGGTAATTTTTTGATAGATTTCAAACGATGATAGATGATAATACTAAGTTACATGCCTATGTATCAAAAAATTTTGGTTGACTACCGCATCCTTACACTTTTCAAAAATATTATGAACGGGAACTAAAATTCTACAAATATACAATTTCCATATTATCCTTCCTACTTTCTTCATGTACATTTCGTTGTTTACCCAAACCCCAAGAGCCTTATTACTCGTTTCGCAATTTTTGCTTTGATATATTTTGTTTGCCAATTACCGGAGAAGACGATCTTGAATAAGTTAAATAAGAAATATATCTTAAATGCATTACTGAAACAACAATTTTGAGCTATTTTCTAAGTGAACAAACCTCATCAAACAAAGCAAGTTAAACGCATTCTAGTTAAAGCATTAACGTCATAGTTATCACCATTCCAACGCAGACAAGTAACTAAGGTTACGAATACAAAACAAGCAAATCCGATGAAAATTAATTCATTCGAAGAAATTTATAAAGAAAAGGATGGATGTGTGGAGGATGCAACTGTCTGATGTTTCACCACAAAACGCAATCGAACTAACAAATTTATACTTTTATCATCAAGACAATATCCGATTTTTCTTAAGAAAGCTCTTAGCTCATGATTTATTTTGCGTGGTGGCAAGAATGTGATGAGAACGTTACGTTGTAACTAATGCAAATAAAGTCACCCAAAGGCAAACAAAATTGTTTACATTGCCAACTATCTGTTGACTCTAAATTACCATTTTCGCATGAATACATCTGCTAGCTGTCACAAGTTGATCTATTAATTAAATTGTATAAATTCATGGAAATAGCATAAATGTTTTAGCAATGTACGTATAAGAGTATTTACTTGAGAGCAACCTTAATCAAATATTTGATCCGTTGTATATAGGAATCTAAATTTAGCAGAAATATTGTATAAAACGTTGAAATAGTGAACAATGAACCATAGGATGAGAGGCATTTTCAATTGCGTAGGCTTTCACTCTCTTTGCAATTGTTTGCTCGAGTTCGAGTCACAGGTTACTCCATAGGCTTACCTGACGAATTGTATGAATAATTTTTATTTTATCATATTCTCTAGAAAACATCTCTATTTTTTGTGAAATATCCCCACGAGTGATGCTCTACTTGCATTATTTGTTGAATATCTTGTCTGACAACCATTATTTTATCATTCGGTTCACAAAATAATACATCGTTACTGCAACTCATTTGTTCTCCAAATTGAACATACTATTCCCCCAAGTACCGATTCTGATAGAATATAGATGAGCTAGATAAAACATTGTTTTTTTCTTCGGTGTAAGCAGTGTACTTTCCATTTTTTCTTCTTCAAACAGAGTACACACGAAGCAAAAATAAGGTCGAATGAAAAGCAACTGAGTTACCTGGCTTGACTATCCAATAAGAAAGGATACAATTTTTATTCCAACGAAATTAGGCATGAAGACAACATTCTTTGCTAAGACGGACCTCGTTCAGGCGCCTTAAAATTTATTAAGCATAAAAATACACTTATTAATTCTTATGCAGTTGGCTCGTTAATGTTAGTTCCAAAATTATACGGAAGATGCAAGTGAGAAGTGGGAGGCAACTGGTGAGCTACATGGAAACTAAAAATATATGACAAAGGTATTGGTCTACAGCGCCATCTGATTGTTGACGGGATTTATTTTGACATGGACAAATACACAGTAGGTCATTGCTAACAGCTGTCGCCGTCTGACACCTTGGAATTCCCGTTCAAGGATCAAGGATCTTTTCTGCATAAAGTTTCAAAAAGATATATAATAATCAGTTCTATACGTTCGTTCTATTTAAACTACTTTGTTCTTACATTAATTAATCTATTGCTTACAGAGCCGTAACTTGAAGCTTCTTCATAGTGTCAGTTTTGCCGTTTATTATAAAAGAAATGTATTTCACTTTCTCTTTGTGTGTTATTACTATTTAAATCTTTCGAATTGCAGTCATAAGTTAACACCATTTTTAACAAGATAAAGACTTTATCCTTTACTAGCAAAGCTTCGGAGAAAAGATGCAGGTCATTCTTATTATAATGCCCAAGTAAATACTCACTTTTCACGCGAGTTGTGATGGAGTATATGTTTTCAAAGAAAATGAATTTTTACATAGAAATGTAAAATTGCTTGTTTTAATAATGCATACATGCTTGCCCAGAGTAAACACAGATGAAGTTTGGTTAAAACATAAATTAATTATTAACTGTACACATGGAATGGAGTGATTCACAAGCAATAACAAGAGAAGGTAAAAACGAGTTTTGACTTTTGACTGTATTTTCGACTAAGAATTACCTTTGTTACTAATTCAAGAATAGTACCGTTATTTAGTAATCTGAAAGTACGTGGAAAATATTGCATAATTTTATTTCAGACTGTTATTTCGAATGAGATAAAAACTATATCTTAGTAAGTAGCCTATAAATTAATATGCCCATACATATAGCGATGTTACAAAGCTGAAAGTGTGAACCTTTGGTCTAACGATTTACAGTTATCGCTTTGTTATTTTTCTGTCGTAGCACCAGTGCCAAAACAGATCCTCCATCTTGCATTTCATGCATTCTTTCAATTGGCTTAAATATATGCTATTCGCCGACCACAAATTTTTTTCTTAGCTAAATATCTAGCTATGTTTACTACTAGACACAATAATAGAGTGTTTCTTCTTAGTATACCTTGATCTTAATCGAATCTATAGAATCGAAATTAATTGGTCGACCGTTTTTTAATTGCCGAAGAACATATAGAAGACCCCTTTATAGTAGAATTTATTCAGTTGAACTTAAGTAGTTGAATGTGAATATTGTTGAGTTTTGTTAGTCTACCATTTAGGAATTTTGGTCATGAAAATCTTGCCTTTTGAGATCAAAATATACAAAGCATGCATCCAATTTCCATACTAATGCCAATTTAAGGTAAAATGTTTTTCAGTTAGCATTATAATTTCTATACCTATGTGCTATCGTATGACAAATAATTTATGAAATGATGGTCGACTATTTTCGACTAAATTCGATTAAAACATTTTCGTCAAATACAGTGTCGACTAAATCTATTTCTTCTAATTAAGTTCTACTAAAATGATGTTCAACAAATAAATTTCGACAATAATTTTTAGGTCGACTAACAAAATTCTATTAATAATATCCTTCTAAAATGGCTATGCACTATGCACTAAAAACTGGTCGACTCAACCGACCCGTATTCTACAAGAAAGCACTTTCCAGTGTCACTGCTTAAACGCCCACATTTTGTACTTACATAGGATGGTACTTAGGATCCGTCAAAAATTCTACTCTGCCCATTCGGTAAACATATTTCTTGTAAAGATGTCCCATACAGAATTGGCTAAAAAGAGTAGAAATTGAGGTTCATTTTTCTTCTAGTGCTAACTATACAACTTTCTCCATAGACGATCACAAACACAATTGACAATTACACTACGCAAACATTGCATTGCCTATTTAATTTTCTCAAGGGAAAATGATTTTTTCGCAGCACGTCAAAATTTCGAATGAATTGTTATCTGCAAAATATCATCTGTTATCTGCAAGTCGTTTTATTTTTATAGCTTGACAGATTCGATTTAAATAAAACTGTATCAGATCAGACCCCTTTCTATTTTTAAAATGCCTGTAGTTTAGCTTAAATCTTATGATTAAAATTCTGCATACTAATGGTTGGTTGAATAAATTTCGAAACCATAAAGTCTTTTAAATCAGTAGACACATATGTCGATCAGGTAGTTTTGGTTTTAACCTAAAATCTGATGGAATCACGGTTTACAAGCAAAGTATCCATATTTATTATCAGTCAGGTTTTTGCTTTTTCATTCAAGTTACGTAAAGTAATGTCATATATCATCTCAAAATCTGGTACATGTGACGTTTGACTTTCATAAGAACCACTCAATCAGAACTAAAGATCAGTCATCCAAGATGGCAGGCGGGTGCAGTGGCATGTGAAATGTCTTGGCAGAAAATCTTGAGAAGTTAAAAATCAATTAAAAGTAAACCAAAAACTTTTTTGTGCATATAACACAACCCATAAGCGCGTACGAATATCATATGTGATACTGCCAAAAATTACAAATAGCTGGCGACGTGGCAACCTCGGTAAATTATTGAATAGTTGTTGGCATAAGTTACTATTTGTTTGGAACTATTAAAGCAAGTACTAAGTTTAGCTAAAAGCATTCATAAAATATAAGCTACCATCTGTAGTGATCCAAGATATTGTATTTTATTACAAATTCAGGGTCGAATTTTCAAATAACATGGACATTGATACGGTCTTAAGTGTTTTCATGACGATTTTGGTTCACATCTACAGTAGTTTTTTGCGGTTTCAAAGGTGATTAATAATTCTAGACTTTTATATTCGTTCTCAAAGTATTCGTTTTCCGGGATTTTTGAGGTTTATGTAATTGTTTGTAGTAGTAGTGAGACAACACGATCAAATTTAGAATTCTTCGAACGATGTAAATACTTTTAGTTCTATTATTCGTTTGATAAATACTGCACACAACTAAAAATCAGAAAAAAACATTTTAGAACTTCCTTTATTCATAAGGCTTTTTATCACTAATCATAAAAATGATATTATCCTGCATAAATTAAGAGATCCGGAAAAAACTGAAGCCATCAAAGAAAGCAGATTGAAAGACTAAGTTTGCTTGTAAAATTAAAAATAGTTTAGTGTAAAAAGGAGAGAAAGCAAACTCTTTTAACTATATCACGGTTTAAAACTTTTTGATAAATGGTTATAATTTAAGATATTTCCTAGATTTTGTTTCGAGTTTGGAACAATAAAGCTCTGATTACAGAATTTTTATTTCTGGTCTCTAAGATCTGAGTTGTGGCCAAAATTTTTCGTATGTGTAGTAAAAAACAAGGCATTTTAAGCCACATTAAAATGTTATAACATACTTACATTTTTTAGTTTTACATAACCATTCAATAAAGCAGAGACCCTGGTGGAAGCAAAGGTCAAAACATTAGCAGTTTCTCTAATAAATAAATCTTAAAGGTGTTCGATTAGTTTTTAAAGTTCAACATTTTTATGTGAAAGCTTGTTTTGTGGTAAATTTGTAAAAGTGAGATTGCAAATTGCAACTAGTGGAGTCAACTTTGGCTGAAAATTGTACGATGGAAAATGTTCATTCTGCTATGTCATCCTGCAACGTAGAGACATCAAAAATTGCATGTTTGTCCTTTGTACCGAATTCACAAGAGAAAAATAATATGGATCCTACGGAATCCACATCCTTATAAAAATTTGTTTTTTCGTTTTCTTCGTAAAAAGGTTTACCATGAGAAACGGGTATTCTCCATATGAGTAAAAAACTGAACTATTACCACAAGGAGACTTTAATAAAACTTTGCTTATGGATTGCTAAAATTTCATCGTCGATAAAATAGTTTCTCTTTTCTGCAATCCAATCTCTTTTGTAGGGTTTACATTTGATATAACAAGAGCGATGACGCAAAAGCGAGCCTTCGGGCCATTGTTGTAGCATTGAGCCACTTACTATCGTAAGCTTACCTCTTTTTCTATTGTCTTTGTATTAAATCCGCCACCAAGCTGTGGTAAATAAGGCCGTTTAGCCTGTTAAAAACGTACCTTTTCATCTGTAGGATTTAGTTAGTTTTTCTCTCCAAAATTCAATATCCATACTATTTATTATGTCAACACAATAAAGATAAGCTGACAGTAAAATAAACCTTCATTTTTCTGTATCTTCAAATGATAAATGAAAAGTCGAAAAGCAAAATAGGAGAGGCACTCCGGGCAAAACAAATCTAAAACATGAAAAGCGAAGCAGATTTTAATGATGACAAGTTCCTTTTTCGGAAGCTCGAATTTACAATATAATTAACCTTTCAAACCGCTCTTATAGGTATCCAATCTTTCTTGTCGTTTTTTGTTATTGGTTCTATAGTTCCTGGTTTGAAAAAAGGGAGAACGTAGTACTAGTACCATATTGAATACCCTATCATCCGCTTTTTTGTCTTTTGGAAAATAACTTAAACATTTCATTCGCCTGCTTTAAAATAACTTAAATATATTATAACTTAAATGGAAAATAACTTAAACATTTCATTCGCCTGCTTTAAAAG
This sequence comes from Entomobrya multifasciata, assembly GCA_034693345.1. Lineage (NCBI taxonomy): Eukaryota > Metazoa > Arthropoda > Collembola > Entomobryomorpha > Entomobryidae > Entomobrya > Entomobrya multifasciata. The sequence continues at coordinate 3,043 of JAQFXM010007191.1, read as the reverse complement.
ATACAACCGAAAGAAGACCGTATAGATACATACATGTAAATACGTGTAGCTGTCTTTAAAATAAAAATGGTAAACAATTTTATGATGCTTCGTAAAGTTACTTAAATAATGTATGCATAATTTATCTTAAGCTGATAAATATAAAATGAGTGGGAAATGGCCTTTGTGTTCTAAAATAAAGTATTTTAGCAAGTTTGAGTTGAATTTAAAAAAATACGATTTTAGGGCAGGCTGCAATAGGTTCTTGGGAAACAAGTACCCACCTCTACGTGCAACTTTGAATCTGTCGTGCAAAAAATTCCAAATTCGATGCAATGATTTTTGCTTTAAGGTGTTTTTAAGACAATTGTAGTACTGTTTCTACTCTCAGTTTGAACTACGAGTTCGTTTTTTAATTTTGAAAGCTTAAAACTTTGTCGTTTTTATAATAAGTAAACACCCAGTCTTAGGCCCCATGAAATCTTATCAATTAAGGTACTGTATTAATGAAATACTAAAAAGGAAACAATATTTATTTGCCAGTTCTCGTTATTTTCCTCGGATCCAACAAAAAGACCTGATTTATTAGAACCAATTCTAAATCGAAAATAATTAATTTATCCTTTCATAAGATGCAAGTCTTTACGAACCCTATTTTAAAGTTATTCGTTTGAACGTGTTCATGCATGGAACAAAGTCAGCCATACACAATTCAATAAATTATGACCACGTAAGTTTTTCAATAGTTTTACAGCAGGTCCAATGTAACATTACAAAAAAGTCATTTCCCTTTCCATTCAGCTTAGCTCAGCTCAGGTTAAACAAAAATGCTTTTAATTTGTCTACTTACGAGGGAACATCGGAACATGTTTTTCTCAGATAACCTTCATATTATCACGAACTACTACTCTTACCTATATAAAACTTTTTGTAAAATGTCGACTCTCCATGGGCAGGTGTTCGGAAAATATTCGCAAAACATGGTACTTTAATGTACAGTTGAGGCTGCTTCTACCATATTTGGAGACTCCGAAATGGTAGTGAAAATTGATGAAATGCATCGAAATCCATATTTTTGTTGATAAGTTTCATTTCTACTTCATTTTGTTAAAAAATTTCTATTACAAAAATAAAAAGGGGGATTTCGTGAACTTTCATTCATTTTTACTACCTTTTTGGACTCCCGAAGTAAGTTAGAAGCTGCCTTAACTGTATATTAGAAACCATGTTTTGCGAATATTTTCCGAACAACTGCCCATGGAGAATCGACACTTTACACAAATTTTTATCTAGTTAAGAGTAGTATTTTATGGAAATATGAAGGAGATCTGAGAAAAACATGTTCCGATGTTCCCTCGTCAGTGAATTAATTTTTAAACTGCATTTTTCATAGTCAATAAGTTTAGTTAATTATTTCACAAATTAACATATTTAGTTGCTGGTTTATTTCATAGGAACTAATAGTAAAACCACAGAAGAACCATCATCATTCACTTGATCCACCTGCCAGCTACACAGGATCACCAAAACTAAAAATTTTACTCCAATTAGCTAAATTTTTGAATACGTAATCTTTTAAATATTTGTATACTTGAAAACTTGTCATGTAGCACTAACAATTTCCTTCTATAATACCTTCAGCTCAAATATCATCATCTTCGCCCCTACAGCCATCGCTTTTTGAGTCCAAAGACAAGAAATCAGCTGTTTAATTTTCTTAGTTCATCAGTTTAGAAAAAAATAAATTTATTGTTCAAAAATCAAAACAATTAACAAGTTGATTTGATCTTGGTTTTGTAATTTAAGCGAAAATTTGGAATTTTTTAAATGACGAATCGAAGTTTTTTAGAATTACATTAGTTTAAACTTCTCCCAAATATATCTGTTTCGTTTTTATGCCACTGATTATAACTTCTTATACTTAAAAATTTATTAACTTAACTAGTTACTGTACCAAATCTGTCCTTCCTTGATTGTCTCATTCAAATAATTATATTTAAATGAAAGTCACCGCCGACCATCACATTTATTAATGTTTTAGTAAAATACTTCTCTCTACTGTTTTATAAATATTTTTTAAACACTGATAACTTATTGGCTACATTTGTTTAGTTACACCACCAACCAAGTTAAGTCCACAATTTAATGTATTTATGTATCCGCTGATCTCGGTTTGGGCTTGAATCTATCTTGGATGCGGGGGTGCACTGTGGCAATGACGAGGATAGTGAACAATAACTGAATACAGAGAATTAAGGATTATTAAGAAACTAATTGAAGAGCCCATGTTTTAAATAAACAATTAATTTAAGTTTGGATCAATTTTACCTCTTTGTTAGTAGATTATTGTTGAAGTGATCGGTTGACGGAAATAATGTTCAATGAAAACGCTAAACAAAATTTTAAGTGGATCAACAATTTTATTTTATTGGCTTGCTAATCAACTAAAAAAGAAAATTAATTAATTTTGTAAAGATGTGGTTGCCAAAATTACTACAAGAAGCTTTGTAAAAAACTGGATAACTTGCTGTTGACATATGACTTTAAAATTTAAAACTGAAAAACTCATGTTTAAAATTCCCTGTTTTTATCTGTTTTGAGGTTAATGGAGCAAAATAAATGCGTTTAAAATACTAAACTGTCAGTGAAGCTGTTTCTCCAGAACTGATTGCCGCGGCTTTTGTAAAAAACTTTCATTTATCTCCCTTTATCTTACACAAGCGGTTCGCTGCTTATCTTTTTTCAATTTTTGTAGATTAGTCAGTCAATTTAAAAAAACCAAATTGGTCAACATACTTATCTTTCATTATTAAACTGACACGACTACCCAATACCAAATAAACTAAAATATTTAAAGTTTAAAGTAAATTAAAGTTGCCTAAATACAGTCTAGTACCACGTGTCTATATAGACACTTAAAAAATAATTTAATTTTTGTGTCTATTTAGACACGCTACGTGTCTATATAGACACGTAAATTAAAAAATTATTATTTCTTATCTCATTTTTACGTGTCTATATAGACACGTAAATCGGTTTTAATTAAATTTTAAGCACATAAGTG
>JAQFXM010007190.1:0-12181 GCA_034693345.1 Entomobrya multifasciata | reverse complement strand
CCAAAAACGCGACCTAACAACTTTCAAATTGCTACAACTTTCTTACTTTAACCATTAACTCAAACGCTCACCACACAAAAACTTATGCCACCCTATACATCTTGGAGTTTTACCACCTGTCGGACTTATTACGCTTCACAAGGATGCAACGCGCGCAGGGAACCAAGGAACCTCTTAGTTAGGAGGACGGCACTTCTTCTCTTTTTTGTGTTTAGTGAGGTTGTCACGACGCGCAAACCTCTTGCCACACAAATCGCATTGCGGCTTATCCTCCGATGTGGTGTGAAATTTGGTGTTGTGTCGACTTTTATCCCTGGTAAAGTTGAACACAACATCGCAATTTCCTTTGCTACACCACACGGACTTTTTTGGGGTTTCCCCAGGTTTCCGCTTTCTCCCCAGTACTGCTCCCACTGTTTTCCCCTTCTTTCTTACACCCACATTCCCATCGCTTTCACCCCCATTCCCATCGCTTTCACCCACATTCCCATCGCTTTCACCCACATTCGCATCGCTTTCACCCGAATTCCCACCGCTTTCACCCGTATTCCCACCGCTTTCCCCCCTACTCTTTTTCTTCCCTTTCAACTCTCGCGCTCTTTTTTTAGCTTTTCGCTGCTCTTCTTCCCCGAAATCATCTTCCTCCTCTTGCCCTAACCCATCTCCTACCTTTTGCCCACCTGAACTAGCTTCCCCGATTTCCGCCCCCTGATACTCCTCTAATCTCTCAAAATCACTTCCCAACATTTCTCGTAGAGAGTTTTCGGTGTAAACTCTCTCCGAGAAATGTTGTAGCAACTCGGCGCCCTCATCTCTACCTGTTTCCTCAACAACCCCGCCCACTAAACCTTCAACACTTACACTCCCTTCACTAATCCCCCCTATAACCCCACCCCCAGTTCTAACCATACTCTCACCCACCCCCACATCCTCACTAACCACTAACCTTTCCGGTTCCAACGCATGGACTTCAAATGTGAGATTTGAAGTCTGAAGCGCGGTTCCCACTTCCCCACAACTTGGACAACTGTACTTATCCCCATCAAGGGATAGGGTAGTACAGTTTTGGCAGAACCAGTGAAGTTTGCAGTTCGGATTATTTGTCCGGACTACAAATTTCACTTCACTGCCACACTGTTTGTGGAAAACCCCCAAATCCATTTAAATTAATTATTTAAATTGAATTTCAATTTTTAAAAATTAGCAAAAAAGCTTTTTTTTAATTGAAACAAAAATCAACCGATTGCAATGTCGCTTTTTTGTAGCTCTCACTTCACACATTGCACCCGTCCTTGTATATATTACACCCGTCCTTGTATATATTACACCCGTTCAGTATATATATTAAGCGGATGCAAATATATACAACGACGGATGCAATCTTACATCCGTTTTAGCATCCGTTTAATTAAACGGGTGCATTTTTGCACCCGTCTGACGATAAAACGGGTGCAAAAATGCACCCGTTTTTTTGCACCCGTTTTTTGCCGAGGTCTGGTTTACTTCTACCGAGAAAAGGGGAGGTGCAATAATAGTAATTAGCTAAAGGACACGTAGAGAATGTTGTGTATTTTTATTAAATAAATGATTTTGTTGTAAAAATGTTTGATTTCAACATAAAATTGTAGCCAGTCGGAAATTTTATTGATGTTTCTTATATCGTTATTATGTTTGAATGATTTTCCCTGTCATGTATTTTATTTTGGTATCATAATTTTTGTACCGTTACATGGAGGTAGTTTTTATTCACATAATTACTGATTAGTTAATTTTTCAATACATATTAATGTTTGTAGAGATGAGTATTGCAACATCGGGCCAACCATCGGAATTTTTTTAGATGTTTTTGGAATTTAGGATTGTATTTCCAAATTTTTCCTATTTCAGCATGTGAACATTTAACAAAAGCCATTTTCATTCTAGGTAATGTTTGAGGTTCTCATTAAAGAAAGTACTTCACTAAGTAAAATCATTAGACAAAATTTATGATCATCAGCAGCATACAAACAAACAGACATCATCATTTTTCATCTCGCGAGCTATAAAACAAAATTTTGGTAAAAACAATAGCAAAGATTGAAGATAATAGCGAAATATTATGCTAATACATCTTCCTGATTCCTTACTTTTCCTTTCACTCACGTATAACTTGTTACAATTTCTCTTGGTCTCTCCTTTTCCTGTTCAAAACCGAGTCAGTGTCACAATGTCAATCACGAAGATCATTCTGTAGGGTAAAACAATGCAACAATACTGCGCATCACGTCGTCGGGTCAGAATCATTCTCATACACACCCATCCTATCAACCAACCACTGCGTACTGAATCAGTTAGACTGATAATCTCCTGGTAACTTTTGTACGGTCGACGGTGGTGGTGACTGAATAAGCTGATATCCTTCTATATGTACTAAAAACTTACCTAATGCCAATTACACCATTCTTGAGTCCGTATTTCTGCCAATGTCCGAGAAAAAGGAATAAAAGAAGATGAAAGTAAAATCGATTTCGATACGGCAATAAAAATGAACGTAAAAAACGTTACAAACTGATCATGTTCATAGTTTTCATAGTGTGTTTGCGATTCTGCATATAAAATTTCATCTTAATTTTTACCTTTTTGTTATTTATTAATTTGAAAGAAATAAAAATCTAAAGTACCATACCGTGCATGTAACTCTTGATGTCATGGTGTCACTTCCGCTCTTTTCTGCAACTATCCATTTCACTTGAATTTCATGACATTTTCCGACAACTAAGAGGAGATGAACAAGAAGATGTAGTTTTTATAAAAATGCATGCATAACAGATAAAATCACTACCGTCACGTTTGACATTGCACCCGGAACACACTGACAGATGGATGTACATGTACACAGATGTAAAATTGATTCAGTCAGGGAGTTACCCACAATTTCATGGGATGTTTTTGACAAAACAATTACTATTATGAGACTTACAACAAGAGTATATTCATCATGATCAATACTTAAACTTTTTGAAATTTCTCTCATTAATTGAGCATTTATCTTTAGACAATTAAACAGTTTTGTAAGGAGTTCAAGAAAGGACACAACGTTTAACTTTAAAAAATACATGAGTAAAATAGAAAATTTCAATGTTTCCTTTGGGCTTATATTTAGCAAAGTCCTCATTAAATTCATCCGTCAAGACAAATGATCAGACACACTTCATCTCTCGTCCGCTAAAGACCTTCGTCATTAGCACCTTCGTCTTAAAACTTAAATTTAAAATTGCCTTGCCATGGCAGAATTGAGCAGATATCGTTCTTGGTACCATAGGAGTAGGTTAACATGTAGAAAAACCACAGCTAAATTCCTAGTCACTCTTTTAATTTTACCCAGTTTTCCCGAACAAGTATATATGACTCAACAGCACAATCATCGTCATCAAACTTTCCAGCAGAGACGACAACAGCCATTTGTCAAGCCTGGAAGCATTTTTCATCCGAATTCCACTATAAATACTATAGTTCCCACAATTGGGGCAATGAGAAACCTCGCTAAAGTGAAAGGTAACTAAAAATTGTTTTGCACTAAAAAACGTTCTTAATTTCATTATAAAATAAAAACAACAAATTAAACTTTAGGTTATTACAATGCGCTACATACACCTTCGTCGCCCCCAGGCACTGCCATGACGATAATGCCCGTCTCTCAACACTATTCCTCGAATAACAAGCAAGATCGACTGTCACCAGCTTATTACAACATTGTACCAGCGCACCAGAACTTCAAATTTCGCCCACCACCACGAGGAATCCTTGTAGGACGACCTCATCCTATTTCTCCAAATCAAAAGCATTTCATGCCTCACAACTATCCGGTAGCTGTTCACAAAAAACCCGGAAAATGTCCAGGTCGGAAAAATATCATCGACGACATTGGCATTTTCAGTTTACTGACTGCAGTGATGTCTTCTTCCTTTGGCATGTACACCATCATCGTAAATTCCATGACATCCAATAACATTGGTATAGTTTCCGGTTTTCTGAGTTTAATTCTCTGGATTCCAAGTACTTTTATAAGCTTGTTCAATCTTGATGGAGACTATATTTGGCTGGTGGGCAACTTTTTGAATAGCTTGAGTTTTGTAAATAGCATGTATGGTTTTATGGGAGTTTTCTTTGGAACTGCGGATGTACTCGCTAGTGCGGCTGGGGAAAGTGTGGGCGTTATCAGTTTCATTTTAAGTGTGATTGCAACATTCCCAGAATTTTTGGACTCGATTATCGAGTTTTTGTATAGGGTAGGCAATAGGGAGAGGTTGGAGTATGTAATTGAAAATTATGGATGTGAGATTCCTGGATTTTTTCGGTGGTACGGAAAGTCTTTTTATCAGCTTGTCAATGACTTTTTGGTGAACACGGTAAATTCAAAGGGACCTATGGAAAGGATGGCGATTTCAAATAAAAGCCAATCAATTCATATGAAAGGTTAATTTTGTGTTAATGTATTGTATATGTATATATGTATGTGTGCATGGATATATTTTATTTTGATTAGTCTGGATAAATAATTTAAAAGCAACGTGTAAAAAGTATCGCAGTTTTAAATGCTATTTTGTATTAAATGACATTGTAAAAGTAAATGTAATGATATCCTATTAAAAACTTTATCACTATTTCAAATTTTAAAAATATAGCTTGCACCTTTCATCAATCATTTTGCATGCATCATCGTCATCATACACTTCATTACCAATTCAAACAACTCTACATCAGATACATCAGAAAGCAACACCAGAAATAAAATGCTGACAATCGAATACAAGCCATGCATGCGTAACGCGGTAGACACTAATTATGCTTTAATTGTATGGGAAAGTATTTAAAATAGCAAACAGTAGCAAACGAAAAATGATAGGTGCGTAATTGCTTTAATTGTTTTATCTCACAGGTAAAAAACGTCACGTCCACAGCTCACGTATTCTAATATATACATATTTGCTGCCAGTCTTTCAGTGTTACAAGTGACTAGTGACCATGAGGAAAAATGTGACTCATCATTATATAATTTGTACTCTAAGCTATGAAATTAAAATAATTACAAAGGCGCATTAAAATTAAGTCAATTCAGTATTAGATTCGAGTTACGTATGTATACTAGGTTTACTGGAATTTCAGAAGATAATTGAATTTATTACGCAATATATATGTTTCCAGGAAGATAATTGTTTCTTCAATTTTTGCTGGAAGCTTATTTTCCAGGCCAATTTATTAATTTTTTAAAAATAAAAAGTATATTTCATAAGATTTTATGACTTAAGAAACAAATTACATTGCATTCCTCAAAAATTTAAGATTTATCAAATGAAATTCATCACCAAGAGTTTGGTGCACCACTTGGAATGGAAATTTTTCATACATTTTCTACTCTGTCTCGAAAGGAATTGATGTAAGTATAAGTTGTTTTACACGCCATCATCACCACTTGAAGGTCTATTAACTAATTATGTTTTTTAATTCCAAAGATCGATTATCTTCCATTCGTCATGTCATCCATGAACAGAAACAAAGTTTTACGAAAATGTATTTACACAAGTCAGTCGAGTTGATCGGGAATACAAATTGCAATGAAATAAGTATGCTGTAAAATTAAAATACGCACTTGCATACTAATACTACGTATTATGAAATTCACGAAGATTGATTTCACATCAAACATTGCTAGCAAATAAACTTTAAATTGCATATTATTTAAAGAATGGCCAATCATTCAATTAACTATTAAGATTTTCTCACACTGAGAATTCAATTAGTATGAAAACAAGTCTGCAGCCAGCAGTAGTAGTGGACTAGACTGGCCGAAGACATGCTGCTCTTTTGATAATTGTATGATTTATGCTGGACATAATTACGCCTTGTTTGGTGTTTTATATCGTGTGAAATCTGGCCAACAAAGACCGATGACCGACAAGCATCAGCCAGCACGTAGCACGGTAGCAGTCGCAGTCGTGGTGGGTGTATTTCCTGTCTGCTAAGCTAAATGAAGGTTCGGGACTAAATTATCACTTTCATCGCCTACGTGTGTAGTTTTCATACATGATGTATGAACTGGAAAGAGTTATGTAAATTCCCAGATATCTTCAATGTGCAATTATAAAATACATAGCTTTAAAAATTGGAAGTGACTCAATGCATTCCTAGCTATAAACCATCTTTTACGTTTCCACGAAAAGCAACATAATTGTAGCTTGCCTTTATAAAAAATCTGGTGTTAATTTTACTTGATTGCTTTAATAAAAGAGGTACTGGAAGTTGGGGAATTTGATATCGATCTTGAACTTTTCATATCTCTGGCACTGTGGTACAATGACATACTGATCCTTATCTATTTTTTGAGGTAACTTTGGTAGCTAGTACCAATGTAGATTTTAAGTCAAATGACCTGTTCGATTTTTTTTTGCGTGGATCATAGATGAAAATAGAATTCCCAGTTCTTCGGGGAAAATCCTTCATATAATCAACCTGTTATGCATAATGCTAACTTGTAGGAAGTACACAATTAGTAAACTACGTTCATAAATTTTTCTTATATATTTTTAAATTTTTCCTCTAATACCTATACAAACCGACTTTTAAAATAAAAGTAGTCTGGAGGGCGTTATGGTAAAAATGGGTTAGTTAAATATTGGCTTAAATTTAATTTGGTTCAGTTTTTACTTTTTCAGGGAACTGACAAACTATGTAATTATTTGGTTGCAAGCATATTTAAACATTTCAAGGGAAAACTGGACTTATATTTTTAGTTCACATCTATTCGATTCTTCGTCATGGGAATATTTTTTTAAATTTAAATGGTCTAACACGTTTTTATCCAGGAAGAAAAGAACGAAACCAAAAAAGGTATATTTGATATGTAGATTTCTTCTGAGACGGTATAATATGATGACATGGTGCCACTGTGCCACCCTGTCATCCTAAATTTCGTTTTATGGCAATGGGAAAATTTTATGCTATCCCAGCTATTGACGCTTTCAGAAAAAATATTTTAAAATGCGGCACATGGAACAGGTTTCTTAAAATCCTATAAAATGTATGTATGTATACAGTAGGATGGAAAGCTGGGAAAAATTTAGTAATTAATAAAATTGTTAACTATTATGTAATGGAATATTGGTGTATGTACAACTTGTCGAATTTTTGATCATGTGCAATGATTTTTTTAAATCTAGATAAAATGATATGACTTTCATCAATCTTATTGCAGTTTCTACCCAACTTTGAAGGAGAAACGTTACCAATATTTTTGTTTTTTTACTCTTTGGATTGCGTGGTTGCATAGTTCTTTTAAACAGTACCCAAACCATAAATATAGCGCATTATCATAGTTGGCCATTTACTGTGCTTTCGTATCATTGTTTCCAAATCATGTTAGGTAAGAAATCAATTAGATTAAATTATGACAAAAGGTTTTCTGGAAGTTTTTAAATTATGGACTAATTTTCGAATTGATTGTTTTTAAAAGGTGCCATGGAGCAAGTGTGGGTAACGTCGGCCTCTTGTGACGATCAGGTAGAGAAGGCACTAATTTTGTGCCATTCTTTACGTCGTACATACACCAGTCGAATAGTAGCAGTGATTGCGTCTCCGAAAATCTCTTTAAATTTGAGGTAAAATAACTAAACGAAATATTTATGTGCAACGTCATGTTTCAATATGTCAACCTGACCTGACCTGTCATGTGCATTTTTTGTTATCAGAGATGTTCTTAACTTTGGCTTTGACCTTGTGTTCTACCTGGAAGAAGATAGGAATACAGCGCAATTAAAACCGGATGACTTCGCCAAGCTATATTCTCTTCTGGCTCTTCGGTCTTTTAAAAACTGTGCGTATGTGTCTCCCTCCATGCTTGCTGTTCAAAACTGTGACGACATTTTTGAAATGCAAACGGATGGCTTCATGCTTTTGGAAGATGATGCACATGGAGATGTATTCCTTTTCAATCCATCCTTTTCCCATTTCCATGCATTGGAAACGGGCATAAAGAATGGAAATTTAAATGGTCAGTAATTTCAAAGGGAACATAGCGATTTTTGTATGCATTCTTTTTATGTTTATGTACATACGTCTGATTAATTCTAACTTTAATGCTATACTAGGCTCAAAAATTGGCACCTATATGAAAAAATGGATTAAGAACCAATTTACCCACGTTAAATCCCTTAACAGAAAATTTAACAATGTTTTGATACCAGGAAAACCACTGCTCGGGTATGACACAGTTTCTGTTTTTGCAAAAAAAATAAAATAAGCCGATTTTTTAAAAGAAAAATCTACATTAATTGCTTCATTTCATTTATCCCTTTGTAGTGACAAAGACGACATCTCTTTGGTCAACTTACGGAATTTTCCAAATGAATCTGACATGATAACATTACAAAACACTGGGTTACTTGGCCAACTTGTTTTGGTCCACTGGCTAAAGATCTGGCATGAAGATGTTATGCCACTCATGAAAGATTCAATGAATGACCACGCAATGCTTATAAATGAACACTTAATTTCATCTCGATACCATAAGGAGCCCATTGCCATTGTGGGAATGAGCTGCCGCTTCCCAGGATCCAATAACCTTGAAGAGTTTTGGAGCGTACTTTTTGAGGGTCAGGATGCTACATGTAATCCTCCACCATTTCGATGGATGCGGGAACAATGCAGCAGACAAATGGCTCACGCCAGGAAAACGAATGCAGGCTTTCTGAAGGTTCCAGTTGACGAGTTTGACTCCAAGTTCTTTGGTAAACTCAAAGAAAATGTCATAATTTTCTAATGAATCAATCGTTAAAGAGTTAATTTATTACTCAAACTGATATTTATAATAGGCATTTCCCCAAAGGAGATGATTTTTATCGATCCTCAACACAGACTTATGCACGAACTCATTTGGGAAGGCCTAGAAGACGCCTGCATTGATCCACATACATTGAGAGGAACTTCCGGTTCTGTTTTCATGGGATCCTGGACCAATGACTACAAGGATATTATAGGACAATCGGGAAATCGAGAGTTTTACCGTGGATACATGGGAAATTCAATTGGGGCTGCTACTGCAAGATTGTCCTTCCTTTTGGGATTGACTGGTCCAAGTATCGCCACTGAATCTGGTTGTAGTTCTGCAATGGTAGCTGTACATTTGGCATGTGGAAGCCTTCTAAACGGAGAAACTAATATCGCATTGGCAGGGGGGGTCAACTTGTTACTTCATCCGTTCGACAAAGACGAAATGCCAATGGTTATTTCTCCAGACGGTCATTGCAAAACATTTTCGGAGGATGCCAATGGTTTTGCAAGAGCGGAAGGATGTGGAGTGCTTGTACTTAAGAGGCTTTCTGACGCGATACGTGACAGCGATAATATCTGGGCTCTTATAAGAGGCTCAGCGGTGGCACAAGAGGGCGTATCCAACAGCATGGGCACACCAACAGTTCACTGTGAATCCATTGCAATGAATGACGCCTTGATGGATGCAGACGTTAGACCAGAAGAGGTGTCTTACGTGGAAGCTCATGGAACTGGAACGATAGTGGGAGATCCCATGGAGGTAGCCGCTATTGCTAAAGCTTATCATTCGCCAGCAAGAAAAACCCCGTTGGTAATAGGCTCGGTAAAGACGAATGTGGGGCATACTGAGTCATGCTCTGGAATTACAGGCATCATGAAAGTGGTGTTGTCGATGTTGCATGAAACCATCCCAGCACACAGAAATTTTACTAAACTTAACCCAAACATTAATTTGGACGCTGTACCGGCTATAATTCCTATGGAACGGATGGAATGGAAAAAGACTCCAGGAAAACCCAGGATTGCTGGAGTAAGTTCATTTGGAATCACGGGAACGGATGCACATGCCATCATAGAGGAGCCACCACAAAACGATGTTTCTAAGGCTTTGATTCTGGATGGAGCTATTGAAAGACCCGTTCACATTTTAAAGTTGTCGGCAAAATCTGAAGAGGCCTTGGAAATACTTATAGCGAAGCAAAATGAATTGTTGGAAACTAGTGAGGAGTCGCTAGCTGATATAGCTTACTCGTCGAACTCTGGTCGAGCTAGTTTTAACTACCGAGTCGCTGTAGTTGCCAAGAGCAAAGAACAAGCCGCCGCCTGCATTGAACGAAAGAAGTACTCGATAGGCGAAGTTAATCCAGAGTCAGTTGGAAAAGTCTGCTTCCTCTTCACCGGTCAAGGATCACAGTATCACGGAATGGCAAAGAAGCTATACGACCACAGTCCTATTTTCCAAATGCATTTTGACTACTGCGAAAAAATCATGAACGACTTCTACAGCATAAGTATGAAGGAAGTACTTTGGTCGGAGAAAGTTGACTCACAGGATGACATCAGCCGCACAATTTACAGTCAAACTTCCATATTTTGTGTGGAGTATGCCCTCCTAAAATTGTGGGAGTCGTGGGGAGTGAAGCCAGACTACGCCTTGGGTCACAGTTTGGGTGAGTTTGCGGCTGCCGTCTGCGCAGGGATCATTTCAGTTGAAGATGCAATCAAACTGGTTGCAGAGAGAAGCAGGCTCATTGACGAACTACCTCATGGGAAAATGCTTGTTATCCAGGCAGACTACAATGAGGTTCAAAATAAAATGATGGCATTCGCTGATAACGATGTGCACAAGATGCTAGACTATGCAGCAGTAAATTCAAGCTCACAAACTGTGGTTGCCGGAGATTCGCATGTCATCATGGAATTCTCACAATTCCTTACTGAAAACAAGATGAAATGCATTGTGCTCGCAGCATCCCATGCCTTTCATTCAAGGCACATGGATCCAATTCTGGAAAAATACAGAGCTGTTGCGAAAACTACAAAGACACTCCAGCATCAAAAATGCGAATTCATTTCCGGAATGAAGGGAAAGGTTGTCCCCATTGAAGAAATGAACGCAGAGTACTGGGTTGAACACACAAGGGAAAAAGTCAACTTTCTAAGCGCCAGTAAAAAGGCAGTTGAACTTGGTTGTAACATTTTCATTGAAATTGGACCTCAGCCAGTTCTCACTGCACTGACCGTGATGAACAACGATGTTAGCTTGTTATGCTTGCCATCATTGAAACGAAAATCAGACGAATGGGAGACAATTTTGGACACATTAGGAAAGCTATATGTAAAAGGAATGGAAATTGAATGGAGTGGATTAGATCAATTTTACAATCGAAAGAAGACTCGCCTTCCGCACTACCCATTCATTGGAAAGAAGTTTTGGCCGGAAATGTTACAAACAACTGGCAATGCTATTCATCCTCTTGTTGGGGCATTAATGCCAAATGCATCATCGCTCAAAGTATTCCAATGTGGTTTAAACCTTCGAAGTCATGAATACATCAAGGACCATTCTATCGGTCAAACAGTAGTTTTTCCTGGAGCAGGCTATTTGGAAATGTCTCTTGCAGCAGGTCTTGCTACGGTGGAAGGTTGTGTAGATGTTTTGGGTAAACCCAGTCGTCCGATGAAAACTGAGAATCTTCTCATTAAGGCTCCACTGGCTTTGCAAGAAAACAAAACCTCTCAAGTACAAACTGTGGTAGAACTGAACACTTCAGCAGAAAACAAGTATGATTGGAATGATGTGACAGTCAAAATCTACCATCGCGGCGAATCTGATTCTTCTGAGAAATGGCTTGAACACGCGGTAGCCATATTTTCGCCACTACCAAGTGCGGAGGAACAAGCAATTATATTTGATGTTGATAAATTTCATTCCACATTGTCTCAATCTACCCCAACCACTGCCAACATTCATGACGCCTATGATAAGTTGGCGTCAATAGGTCTGAAGTTCGGTCCAGCATTTCGAAGTTTAGAGAGCATGTGGAAAAATGAAAATGATGGAAGTTTGCTTGCAAAGGTTAAAATACCAACTGAGTCGGATATGCAAACGGGTCAATATATTGTTCACCCTGTCGTCTTGGATGCTATGATCCAAGCAATCATGATGCTGAAAATAGCTAGCAAGCTCAATGCAAAATTATTTGTTCCAATCAAAATCAGCCACTTTTTATGGTTATCGAATGGCACAGACGAGTCCAGCGATAGATATATTCACGTGTTTGAGAAATTGGACTCGGGCTCCAAAAACAGCAGCGATACCAGTAGTGTTACAGCAATGCTGATAGACTCACAGGGAACCGTACTAGCTGTAATG
>JAQFXM010007189.1:0-12181 GCA_034693345.1 Entomobrya multifasciata | reverse complement strand
TCTATGTACATAGCATTTTATACCTAACTAAACAAAACTACAAATTCATAAATACATTTTCATATGCCACAACAACACTATACACACTATACTTATAAGAATATATGTATGTACCTACTCAAATTGTATAAATTATTATCGTTATACTAAACTACCCCATCTTAATAATCCCACATATGCTTTTGTTTAACAAATAATAATACAACATACAAAAAAGTTAGAGGTTTTTGGTTGAGATTTTCTAAAGATGAAAAACGGGTTTTTTGTGAGTTGTTATTTTTTTTCTTTTTAGTACACTCATTCCTGCTCCATGTTCAATAATGTTGGATGTCATGTCAAATGAAAAGTAAAACGTATTCTGTTTACAAGCATTTTCTTCCATCAAGAAAAAGAAACACTCTTTGCATTTTAAAATGGTTTTCAGGAGCTGAAGCAGATGTAAAAAAAGGAAAAGAGGTTGAGAGAGAGAAACAAGGAAACTATCACGTAGTAAGTAGGCATGGCATACTACTCTCTCTTTCAGACTCAATCCAATTGAGAGAAAAAAAATGTTTGGAAAAAAGATTTTTTGTGTAAAGTCGGTTCGTGTTTAGTGTTTTGGCATCATGTTTTTATTATTATATTGTTCTTGTCCTGTCTGCTCGTCTTCCCCTCCTATTGCCTTGTAAAAATGTCTTCTTGTGATCATGACGTCATTTTTAGCTTTACGAGGTATCGCTGTTGTTGGATAATTTGATAGTTGTATTTAAGGATGGAGGAAAAAACGTTTGCATTAATTATAAAGACATGGTATGTTTAAGTTGCGGTTGTTTTGTGTTCTCGCTTGTTTTTTTTCTTTGTTTGTAAATGTAATTTCACCGGCGATATTATTTGTAATCAATATAGTATAACGCAAGATGTGGTTATTAATACCACTGACTGATTACATATTACTATTTAACTTGTTTTGTAGAAGCTTTTTTAAGCACTTAAAAATGACAGGAACATGGGAGCCCATTACTATAATTAGCTGTGTACTTAATATTACAGGTAAAGTTGCTTGCAGAGTTTCATTTGTGGCTTTTTGGTGTAATTTCTTAATTTTCGGTTGTTGGAATTTGGTGTTGAGCGAAATAGGAAAGTATTTATATCCGCAAATCATATCTAATTCAAGCACAAACATTCGACTTTGTACTTCTACTCAAATTCAATTCATTTGTCATTGCACGAGAGAAAGCTGTTTTGTGTAACATGCAATGCGACATAAAATGGATCTTAATTCTTTTTAATGCATAAAATTATGTCAGAAAGGCAAATTCAAATGATATTCCCACACAACTATGTTAATCCCTATTTGCGTGAACTGCATATAGTAAGTTCGATGTACATGGTTTAATTCAGGCTAAAATGACAACACTAGAATCTGTCAATGTCAGGTAAAAAACCAGAAGTCAATTTGACATGAAGTAACAGTGACACGAAAAAAACTGAAAAATACCCATCAAGGCTGGCAAGCTATATAACCGCGGAGAGAAAAAGATGAAAGAAATATCCTTGTAGTTTATATCGTCATCAAGTTCAAAAGGAAAGCAACGTCAGAAATTGGTTTTTGGATAATATGCCTACATAAGTTGATGTCCATACGCAATAAAATAGTGATCCGGTAATAAATAAGTTGTCGTATTTTTCTCGATGGGATCAGGAAAGAAAAACTAGAAGCGTTGTAAGAAACAACCACAAAAAAATAAGTATGTATTGGAGACTGAAAGGCACAAGAAGAGATCAACAACTTTTTTGTAGCAAAGCTTTAGTGGTAAATAAAACTTCAAAATGGAAAAGAAATCAGAATAAAATCATCATCATCTTTTACGTCAACATTGTAAAATGAAAAAAAGGTTCCAATCAAATATAGTAAAAGACTTGTTTGCTACTTGACTAGATAACAGAATAACAGAGCTTTGAAAGAGAGAGAGGGAGAAACACTTAACGAAAAATGATGTTACGTAGGTAGGTAGTCCACTTCTCACAAGACGTACTAATAATGCATTCATAAGACGACTGCATTGTTCTCGCTCCTAAACAGTCTCTACAAGATTTTTTTTTGTACAAACGAACTCCATTTTAGTGTAAAGCCAATCCTGTATATCATACCAAAAAGCAGAGCTGCTGCTGCTGATGCAGATGATGATGGTGATTGTACAAGTAGAGTAATAAAAATCCAGTCAGCTTCGGGTAATAAAATAAGTGAAAAGAAAAGGAGTTTCTTGTATGATATAATCATACATGTTATATACACACTAAAATATTTTTATATTGATATATTTGAACATACAAATATATGTACGCCTATATACTGAAAAACATATAACGAATAAAAACGAACACTTTAATCTATTAGCGAAGTATCATTTGGAATCGTAAATTGTTTTACGTGGTTCATGAGCGTAGCGTGATTGTTCTCAACGTACGACGATGCTTCTTTCACTCATTGTCAATGGCATTGCATTGGCATCATGAGTCAGAGAGAGAGAGAGCCTCTTAATATAACACAGTGATTGACAAGGAACAACTGCAATTGTGGCTTCTTAAGGTTACCTTTTTTATGAGCTACGTATTTATTTATTTAAGGCAAGATATACATTTAAGTATTGCATTTGAAGTAAAATAATTACATACATGATTGTACAATCGTAGTCATCATCATCATCACACATGAAACACTGTTGTACGGTTGTAGGATTAATCGGCGCACACAATCGGAGAGGGGAGCGAGAGAAAAAAAACAGAATGACCAACATCATCATCACTAAAAATCTAAATGACTGTCTACCTGTGTAGCACACCACCACACCACAACCATCATAATATATCCATTGTTATACTTGCTATATCATAATGTCTTGTGTTTAGCTTAGGATTAAATTAGGCACGACGGATAAGGATGAAAACGGTATAATAGAGAAAAGAGATTATGAAAGGATGTGAGAGAGATATAATAATAATGTAAGCTAATGTGTACGGCTTAATGGCGATTGTTAAAGTACATGCAACAACATACGATACCTAAGTATATACGCATCATGCAGCACGTAAGTAAGTTTGATTCTTTTTACTTCGTCGTTTTCTTTCACCCTCGTTTTTTTGTTCACTGTTGGGCTTTTTGATGGTATTGTTGCTTCTTCTGATGCAAAGTGAAGGAATGATGGAGTAAACAGTTTTCACATGTCATCATCATAAAATAAAAAATTTAATGTGTACATGTGTGCACCTAAATAGTAGTGTAGGAGAGACTTTGTTTTGAATAGAACACACAAAACACGTAATAAATGTATGTATGCGATTGCCCTTCTGATGATGATAATGACGATGATAATAATGATTACTAGGCGAAGAGGAGATAGCACAAAAAGGGTATGTGGGTACACGTTTTTATGGACAGAGGTATATATCATCATTGTTTGGTTATCTATCTGTCCATCAGAAAAATGTATGTGTGTACCTACGTACTGCATACATAGAGGTCTAGAAGAGAGGGAGATCCTCAACCTCATCATCATTATAGAAACGTTTTGTTATGAGAGATCGTTATGAATACTCAATTGTAGCAGCAAACGAGAGTGAGAGAGAGAAATAGAAGAGCCATCAGCATTAACGAACCGAGTCGTAATAATAATAACAAAGCCATGGATCATAATTTTTTGCTGCCTGTAGTGAGAAGCGAATAATAATAGAAAAAGGAGAGAGCGATGATGATGAGGATATAGTAGTGGCGGTGATGATGATGACGTGATGGAGATGAGTCCTTTTTGTTGGATTACCATGATGAGAGATCTGCACACACCTAAATATAAAAAACGGCATGGTATAACTTATAACTACTAGAAAATACCTTTGATTATATAGAAACTAAGCTTGTATTTAGCGGTTCCATAAATGTACATGGATCCTTATTCTGTAATCCAGTTCTTAGATTTTCTACTGAAAATCCTCGTTTTATCCCTGTCTCTCTGTTTACTTCACCTTTTTTTCTAACAAACAAATAATTGATATTACCAGGTATCTACACGAAATCTAAAGTGGAGATTGAATTCATAGATAGAATTGTTCGCGTTTTATTAGTTTCATCAATTCTAGTTGATTGATAATCTTAATCTATAATTTAACTTGTACCAGTTATCAGTTCTGACCTTATCTCTCATTCAGAAAAGCTGTCATTCGAAATCTGTGCAAACCATTTCGCAAAGTAAAACAGCGACATTTTGCATTTCTAGAGTATTCGTTTTAAATAAAAGATGTACACCTTCATTACTTTAAACCTTATTGTATAAGTTTCTTTTGACTCCGGCTTTATTTAATCCAGGATGTAATTGTGAGTGACCATTTATTTTGTTTCAGGCTGTGTAGTAAAGGAATCGTTGCATTGTGCATCTTGTTAAAAGCTTAAGCTTATTAAGCAAGCATAACTTGAACTAGTTTGGGGAAATGATGAAAAGAAAATTCATATTGCACTGCGGTAGGAAAAGTAGGGATGCGTGATGATATGAAAAGTTTCAACATTCCCAGTTGTCCATTGTGCGACTGACGTCGATACCCCCAGTGAATCTAAATTGTGATGTTGATGAAAGAACGATAAGAAAATGAGAGTACAAAAGGCTTTAAGGTGGCAGACAGACATTAGACTTTATTGTGAGACGTCGTCTTTTACAACACGACTCAGTCAGACCAGAAGAGGGAGCGTGAAGAAAAGAAAAAAGAGGTATGCACTTGGCATTCAGCCTTTTCATCCAAAAACATCTCCCATCTACATCATCCTTCAGAATGAATACCTTTTTATAAGTAATTCAATAGCACATAACTTCATACCTTACATATCTCGGCTCTATTCATGCAGTAGGTACATAATATAGTAAGCATTCTGTCTTTTTAAATGGTTATTTTTTCTCCCAGTCTCGTCTCTACAGAATCATCGTCACCACACTATCAGAGATATATATGCATTGCATTGTAGATATATTCCTTTTTCTACTAACTAAAGGGATCAAGATAGAAATTACCTGGTTTTTTTCTTTATACCTTTCTGGGCGGCCAACATAAATACATTGTTGCAACTTGTATAACGAAACTGAAAAATTACATTAACACTTTAGAATTGTACACAGGCTTTTTTTTTGTACAACCCAACACCATTAACCAAGCATACTACTATTTTTCGTTTCCGTAAATCTACCTCTCCACCTAAAAAGTGAAATGTGTGAGTACGTCAAATGTAACGTGTAACACGTATCCACTTACTGGAGCACGCAGCAGCTCAGATTCAAGCTAAGGAAATATTCCTAACTAATATATTTGATGATGATGATGACGAGGGAAGAAAAGTCTCAAGAAATGCAAGTCGTTAGCCTAGGTTTTCCCCCATCTTGTATAAAAAAAGTTGTACACTTTCATCATACACATGGTTTCCTATTTAAAATTTGTATAATAATCAAAGCTCACTATGTGGTAGAATGAAAAGTATCGTATTGATCTCAATTTTTTAGGGGCTTGAACATGCATGTATTTTTGTTTGTTGTTTTGTACATCATGTTAACTCAACCATGATCATTTTTAATATTGAAATTGTGCTGATAATCATATACAGGGATTTTTTCCATGAGAAATGGTAAAATCATTTTGGAAATGGTTATATTTATGAGCATGTGTGTAATACCTAAAAATATAATGCATATACATCAGTTCATCGCTTGGGAGGAAAACTGTAATTGCGGCTGACAAAAGAGGAAAATTATGTTTTTCTTATCATTTTTTCTGTTGAGGTTTTAAGTTTTTTTGAGTGTTGCCTAAACATTGGTATCAAATGCACGGGATATAGGATTTCAAGTTGAATGATCAAATGAGAGTATTAGTATTACATAAACTCCATTTTAACCGTAACACAATACTGAACTCTTCTTTTTTTTGTGTTACATGTTTGATGCATTTATAATATTTAAAATACAAACCGCATCTTATGATGAGGGTAAATCATCAGGGAAAAGTGGAAAGGAGAAAATAAAGTGTTTAAGTGGTTGGCAGGTTCCTGGCCGCACAGCATGGTCAGTCGAATTTCAAGTATAATCGCATTTAAAAAGGCTCACGAGTTTTATGGAGAATAGGGTGAGTTGGGAAAAGAAAAAAAGAGAGGGAGACAATATACAATGCTAGAATTTGATAATAAAAAAGAATCGTGATGATGTTGATGATGATTATTATGGGCATGATTATTATTACGAAAGATGAAAAGAATAGATGATTTAAAAACCAGATGGTTTTGCAAGAGACTGGCCGTGTTAGAAAAAAATTGAAGGATGACATTATAAGCTGAGTATATTGCGGTGGTGCAGAGGGCATATATTATCTAATCCAATCCAGTCTGTATCCTAATAGTTAGTCTGATAATCTGACGTTATAGCGTGAAATCATAATATCATAGTTGAGAATCTTCTTCTATCGTGTCTTATCCAGTGCGTAGTAAATCTAGTTATGTACGTTTTTTATCTGCACATGCATCAGATAAATGCATTATTTTTGTATGTTTCTACTTGATGGATACCATAAGCCTTGCAATCAAACGAAAGTATGGGGTGGTGGTGGTGATGATCTGATGATGTTTTTGTACCCGTACGAAAAGGAATTTAGACCATGATTCCTTCAATTCCATCATTTGATGCAATGGACATGGATGTGTGTGGTTTACTGAGGTTTGCCTTTGGTTTGCACTTTGCACATTCGTTCTTGGAATACAAAATAGTCACTGCGTCACTATAAAATATATTGTTCTATTATTAAAGCTTATCATGTAATAAACTTGATATTACTATATAACTGATTATTACGAAAGTGTAAGAAGCAAGCACAAAAAAATTGTTCTTATGTCCATACTTCTGAGATGAAAATGTTATCTTAACAATCTAAACAATAAAAAACAATGTACTGCTCTATTATCAGTTGGGGAAGGTGCCATTACGAATTGTGTAAAAGAAAATTGGTATTTTGGGAGAAAAAAAACATATTTTGAGATAGAAAGAACATGATACTGCAGCAACACTTACCAAGTTTTTTATCGTTTTTGTGCTTATGAGGATTTATGTTTTTTTTGTATGTAACAGAGAAGGTGAGTAGACGCGAGAATGAAAATAAAATGGAACTGCTGATGTCTATATACGATAGTATATTGATATTATGATACCCAGCTAGTTATAGAATAATAATGATAATGATAAAAATATCATTACTACTGCACCGCCATCATCATCATCATCGGTATTTTTTGCTGAACATAACACCATTATAAGCATGTAGTACCGCCACCACCAATTTAATTTTTTTCTTTTTGGAAGAAAGACAAAAAGGTTTGTCCGACTTGGCTGCGTAATGCGCATTCAAGAAATGTACAAACTGACGATGATGATGATTGCAAACTCGCTGGGATGAATGGAAGAATAATTTTTGCTTGCTGTTTTTATCTTGGCTCACTCGGGCTCATGGGCGGACGCAAATACAAAAAAAATAGAATGGCAAAAACTCAGAAATGTACATTGAGAAAAAGCTAGCATGTCTAAACAGTTCCTGTTAAAATGTTTGTACTTTTTGTACTTGTACCAAGCTTAGATTATGTGTAGAATGTTCACTCAAGTGTAAGCATGTTGAGGTTCTTTTTTTGCTCTTGTCTTTGAATAAACTTGTGTAGGTGTGTGCAATGTGTGGCAAATAATAAACCGTCTCTTCTTAGCGAACCATGACTGACTGGGATGACTTTGTTGGGATTTATCTTTCTCTCTCGGCTTAAGCATTTGAATGGTCTTGGTTAGCCAAGACATTTTTTTTCCTCTTGTGGAAAAGGAAGTTGGAAAAAATTTCTTGTTTTTTATGGGAAGAATATTTTAGCGATTCAATGTATGCAATGCAAGCATGATGATTATAAGAGTAAAAAGACAACACAGCACATTATTTCGGGGGAGAGGATACGAGGACAGATTTCCAAGGTTGGTTGATTTTTTAGGAAAATAAGTGAAGGAAGACGAAAGCCATTTTGTATCTCTACCAAATCAAAAGAAAGAAGGTATTTTGTTTTTTGTCGGTTGACAGTCCACGCAGTATAGTGTTGAGGATGGGTGAAGATGATGACGATGATGAGAATGGTGGCGATGAAGTGAGAGGGAGGAAGAAAGAGAGAGAAGATATTACATTTACATCTACAAGATCGTTCGGGGTTTGCGGCTTTCTCTTTAGTCTGCTTCTGTGGTGAGGAGTTGAGCACGCAGGTTTCATATGTACACGATATATAATATTGTATGAGAAGTTGGCTAAAAGCCGCAAGTTTTACGTTATTATGCACAGAGTTTATGCTTATTGTTAATTCAGAGAATCGGGTTTACAGAACGAATTGGTCGTATATGTGCATAGGTATGTAAAACGCTATAATTATTTATGGAAATGTATATACGCATAAGTACGTAGCAAATACAATATGCACGACTTATAAACAGTCAGCGTCGTTCTTCTGTCAATTTCGCCATCTGCAAATCGGGATGTCATTGTCTTCTTAAATTTATTGTTTGAGTTAAGTACTTGTTTCAGGACAAAAGGAGTGGAGATGTATACAGTGTGAAGATGTGTGCAGACACACTTGAGTTAAAACACTCCTACAAAATAAAGTCGATTCCATCGCCATCATCATTACCATCAACATGGTTGAACTAACAACGTGTTATTAAACATTCCCATGCATCGTAGATTTTTACAGCAAAGCAGCTTTGCTTTGTTTATTATCAGCGGAAAGTTTAGAAGGGCTGACTAGAAAACGGTTGAGTAACGCCACTTTGGCTTGCTCGTCCAGAGTGAATTCTTTGATGATTATGATGACGGCATTTCCGAAGGTGACTTTCTTCTGATGAAGGGTTAAAGTATGCTAGAGTATAGGGTGTATAAAGAAGTATGCTCTGCTTAACCACTACTGTCACCTATCTCTTTACTTGTAATGTCTGTGTACTAGGATATTCATCGCGGATCAAATCGCGGCTGCTGTGCTATGATTCATCATCGTCATCAAATGTTGTTGTGGCTGCGGTGTAGTTAGTCTTCTTGGCAAGGAGAAAGAGCGGCAAGGCAGGAGCCACATTTAGCATTATTGAAGCGTAAATTGCCATGTTGTATGCATGAATCATAGTAGAGTGGGAAAGCAAGCGTAAATCCTCACATGCACATATATATTTCTGAGAGAGAAGAAAATTGTGATATATGTTGGTTTGCTATAGATGTTGTATGACAAGAGAATTCAGAATGAATGGATAATGCTGAGGTTCAGTGACATACCGCCACCGCACTGACTACCAACTAAGCTCACAGTAGTCCAAAAGAAGGGAAAAGATCCAACAGGAGCTTAACGAATTCAAAAAGGAGTACATGTATTTCACATCCAATTCTCCAGCAGTGAAATGTTGTGAAGTTGCTGTTCTCATCCTTGTGTTATGGCTTGAATATCTTTCTCTCTCTCTCGCTCTGAATTTTATCCGGAGAAAAAGAATTTAGATTTTGAAAACCTCAGCAGAGAACTCCGGTTCTACTTTCTCTTGTCTTGTCAAGTATTTTTAGGATTGCCACTGAACCAAGGAATTCCCTTTCTCTAGACGTTGTTGTACGGATAATAGTTGCTATTTTGTGCACAGTAAAGCACAAGCAACAGCAGGTTGAAGGTTATGTTTCGTTCATTGAATGGCTGGTTGGCGAGCTTGGTTTTCGAGGTTTTTTTCTGGGTTTTCTCCTGTTTTCGAACTTGCATTAGTAATGGTATGACGTGGTTTGGTTTGGTCTGGTCGGTCACCAGTGATAGATATGTATGTACAATTTTGTACCGATGAAAATGCTGTGTACGTTTAGTAGTCCCCGATGTACTACTTTGCCGCATGTATATAGGTGTGTGGGCTCTTTTATAATATGGTTTTCTCATGAATGGAGAATATATTCAGTGGTTTGGCCTGCTCTCTTCGATTTCTCTCTTTTGGAATTCACTTGGCATAGCAGAGGTGGTATAGTGGTGCTGTGGTTAGTGGCACAAGTAGCATGCTTTCATACATGACAAGAAGAGAAAGTAAAGAGGTAAGAAGAGGGCTGAGAGGACAAAAAGAATGAGGCGCATTTTGTTAGCCTTACACACAGGGAAAGTCTTTCGCTCACTCGAGAGAGTCTGTCTGGCTGTCTCTGTAAAACTCTCACCACAACATTTATACATGTATATGACCAAGGTTCACAATACGATTCTTCTGTATCGAGTTGGTATTTCAAGAGAAAAGTACAACAACAACCAATATGACTAGTGCTTTACTGCTGTTGTTTCATTGCCCTGGCGATGCTATTACTGATGATGATAGCGTTGCGGTAAGACTGGGATGGCTGTAAGGTCGTTGTATGTAGCAGTTGAAATAGTCGTGGTGGTTGGTGGGACTCGACTCAACATACTAGTCGTAGTAGTTGCAAGTCTTGTAACCAAAACCGCAAAGCCACGAAAACCACAGGCACCACTATTACCAACCATCTAGTTTTCCAAGGCCTTCGCCAACTACTATCATTACTGCTGGTGCTACTACAGCGAGTTGTTCTGAAAGTCCCTCATTCTCTCTCTCTTCATCTCCCTCTTTTGTCTGTCTGCTTGTCGCTTCCACCGAAAATGCCAGGAATTCGGTTTATAATGCACACACATTGTCGACAAGGGTGATTGTACAGAACAGGCGATATGTGCCTTTCTGAGGTTAGGGAAGTATAATGGTGTTTACTGATGATCACGATGATGATGCTTCTGATGACTACGACGACACGACAGTCAGTGAGGAGGAGAGGATGAATAGATAAAATTGTTCTGACTGGAATTGGGTAACTTAACAGCATGACTAAATTATGGCGTGTAATTCATAATATGAATAGGTAAATATCGTATAGCAAGACACATTTACTACTATACTTGTGCCATGGTTGATGATAGTTATTTTGAGAACCATTATTACTATTATCTGCACAGGTATGCACACTATTCCAAGTGGCTTTATAGCCTGTTTAGGGGCTTTACTTTACACATCTATACATGAACCAAGGGAAGACCGCAGAATGTAACAAAAGATCGTTTATCTGTCGGCTTGCACATTTTCTTCCATCCATTTCAGTCTTTTGTTTTCGATGATTGTAGCAGCTTTATTCAAAACGCCTACGTGTGTATTTCACAGAAGTGCAACTACCTGCATGAATTTTGCAAACTACTAACTACAAAGTTTACATTACATTTCATTACAAATACATAAAATGTTTCTGATTCTACAAAAATAACGCGTCCCACAAAACTACCTCCCACATCATAACAGATTCTGTTCAACATTGTAAAATGCTAATAATCAGTACACACACACGCTATTGTGTTGTGTCTAGTGAAAATTTATGCAAAATCGTTTAAAATGTTCTTTTGTCATTTTTATCTTTGCAGACTGAAGCTTGAGTGCGAAAAACTGGCAACAGAGAAAACTGAGATGCAACGTCATTATGTTATGGTAAGTTGATTTTTTGTGGTTTTTATTTTTTACCCCGCTTCTCACTAACCGCAAAGCGATTTGAAATCTTTTTTTTTGTGAAATATACCTAAGTTGATTATGTTGTTCAATTTTACGTATTTGCAAAAATGACAAAAGGTATTTCACTTCAAACAGAAATATACGACCGACCACCGCAAAAATCCAAGCTATCAATGTGGTGGTTGATAATATATAAAAATACATAAAAACGGTGCTAATTTGTTTTTTGCATTTTTCTTAAATTTCAGTACTACGAGATGTCCTATGGGCTTAACGTTGAAATGCATAAACAGGTAAGAAAATTGATGGATATTTTATATTTTGCAAACCATTTGCATATAAAGTAATGTGCTTCAAAATTATGTGCATAGCATCTGTGGATTGGCTGTTGGTTGATATAAAAAGTGATTTCAGCAATAATTTTCATCCGAAAAATATATTAATAATTTACTTATCTACGACGTGAAGTCAGGTTTTAAGAATTTGAGTGAAAAACGGTCGGAATTTCATTTCATACAAAAAAAGAACTGCCTGATACAGTCTAGTACCACGTGTCTATATAGACACGCTACGTGTCTATTTAGACACGCTACGTGTCTATATAGACACGT
>JAQFXM010007188.1:0-12184 GCA_034693345.1 Entomobrya multifasciata | reverse complement strand
TTGCACTGGAATATTTAGTTGTTAATTTTTGAGTTTGGCTTCAACGGCTACATGCATTAAGGTTAATCATTATATACCGCTTCGAATTGCCAGAAAAACTCGAACAACAGCTGTATGAGGTCAACATGAAAACTGTAAGCCACTTGTCGACGACACATTTGCAACCTGCTTTTAAATTATAAACCCGAATATTAGTATTATATATTAAGCAAGGCCTTTTAATTCGCCAGATCTTATTTACAATCTTAAAAAACGTCATGAAGTATAGTGTTACAGTGCATGATATCATAACAACCATATGTGACAGCATGACAGCGTCGTGTCAATAAATTTTCAGTGGAATTAATAGTTGTTAATTTTTGAGTTTAGGTTCAACGCCTAGTTGCAGTATTGTATATTGTTATTATATACTGCTTCGAAATGCCAGCAAAATACGAACCACAGCTGTATCAGGTTAACATGACAACTGTAAGCCATTCATCGACAATCATTAATTACAGCATGGCAGCTTCCTGTCAGAAATATATTTGCACTGGAATATTTAGTTGTTAATTTTTGAGTTTGGCTTCAACGGCTACATGCATTAAGGTTAATCATTATATACTGCTTCGACATGCCAGCAAAACACGAACAAGAGCTGTGTGAGGTTAACATGACAACTGTAGGTCACTTATCCACGACACATTTGCAAGCAGCTTTTAAATTAAAAACCCGAATATCATAATTATAAATTTCGCGAAGCCTTAAAATTCGCCAGATCTTATATATAATCTTAAAAAACGTCATGAAGGTATAGTGTTACAGTGCATGGATATCAAAACAATCATTAGTGACAGCATAGCAGCTTCGTGTCAATGAATAATAATTCAGTGGAATAATTGGTTGTTAATTTTTTAGTTTGGGTTCAATAGCTGCATGCAGTTTGGTTACTCTTTTTACATGGCTGAGAAATTTCACCAATATATGAACAATAGCTGTATGAGGTTTACATGACAACTGTAAGCCACTTGTCGACGACACATTTGCAACCTGCTTTTAAATTAAAAGCCGAATATTTGTTGAATAGGTTTGAAAACCAAAATAATTATTTTAAAACAATTGATTAGATTGGCACAAATAATATTTTGAGTAGGCGAACATATATTTTCTCTACATAAAATTTGTCCGCTATAAAAAAATTCGAGTTCACCAAATCGAAGATTTACTGGCATACCGTTTTATGTATGTCTATAACAGTTTCTTCCAAATAGCATAGAAGGCAGCTAAAACTGTACCATAACAAATCATTTTTTAAATAACGATACAAATAATAACATTTTCAAGCACAAATGTTATACGAGCAAAAAGAAATGACATCACATTTTACACATTTGTTTAATTGCAATAATGGTATAGAATGCCAACAATACTACACTCAAGTTTATTTGTGCCAGTAATTTAGCACATATGATATTTTAAAGCATTTGTGAAAGTTATACAGATACTCATTTGTTTTACTTATGCAACCATAAAATAAATCTAACCTATTTTAACGCATGTATTTTTTGTCGTATAAAAAAGATTTACCTATAAGATAGCCAGCTATATTGAATATTTACAACCAGACCAAATTAGATTACTACATCAGCTCAATTTCCTCATTCTATTAGTAGTAACCAGGTATATTCATTTGAAAACAGTCAATATCTCTATAATCTTCCACTTGAGTTTTTTATGAGACCATCTGCTAACAAGTTTAGCACCTTTACATTTATACTTCCCCACTCGTTACATATTCATCGAAAATTCATGCATGCAAACTCTAAAAACGAATGCTACTTACTCTCCCATAACAACAAATAAATAAAATGCAGTGAAAATCCCGTTTTACGTAATTCAGCTCTTACCTAATTACCGTCACACACTGTTGACTTTCCTTTTTACACTATTGGACTACTACACCATATCACCAAAACATATGTCCTTTCTAAAAAAAACATTTCTAGCTACTTAAATTGTTACTCATTCATATGTACAAAGACATAGTTTATATTTTACTAGCAAAGCTTACAGTAATATTCAAGACAAAAACAGTTAAACGACAACAAGCTATGCAGAAACTTGCGTGGGTTGTTTTCCTGCTGTTTACTATTCAAAATCAATGACAAGAAAAAAGGGACAGGTGTGTGTGCATCTGTGAAACAAGCCGGTATTCATTAAATATTTTAAAATTTTCTTTTGCTGAGCTGTGGATGCTGTTGCTGATGATGATGAACTTGATGAATGGCAGAAGATGCATTCAGTTTATTTTTGTATGTCTTCAAGTACGTTTGTTGTATTTTTTGAGTTGTAATATTTTTAGAATTAAAATGGATCATTTTATTAATCCAATATTAAATATTCGTCATGTTGACCCAGTGAACAATAAGAGTGATTTTGATATATATAATCGTCATAATTACACAAGTACAAATTTTATTGGTTATTCAAATAAAATAAGTTCAAAAATTGGTAATGATGGTAATAGTGGTGGAATTTTAAATGGAAGATTGACAGAAGTTGCATTGGAATACTATGTACCTTATGCAATAACGTTTTTCTCAACTTTGGCAACGTTATCAGTGTTTTATGTGGTTGGATTGGTGGAAAAGCAGAGGAAAAAGAAGCATTGGAAATTGAAAGACGATTTGAGTGATGGAAGATCGACTACTTTACCGGGATATGGGACATTAGGAGATACGGTTAATGAAGTGGTTGAGTTGTTTTTAAATACTTTGGCGATTTATGTGCACAAGTAAGAAAATTTATGGAAACAATTTAAGTTTTAATGGTAATATTTGGGAGTTTTGTAAATTTTCCGGATAGTTGTACCAACTTTTCGACGATTTTGTTAATTTTTTATTCTGTTTATTGATAGTGATGGGAATCGAGATTGTCCAAGACGAATGCTTTGTGAGGCTAACCAAAGAGCAGCGGATTATAGCATGGGATATGGAGTGACCACTTATTTTTTATCGTTAGCAGTATCGTTTTTACTAGAAGGTCAAAGAGTCTCAGAAAGTATGGAGGCAATGAGAAGAGGAAGACATGGAATGGATTGTAGATATAGTTATCCTAGATGTCCATTTTCACTTTGATAAGAAATTAAAAATTTGAAGCGAAAAAATATCTCAGGAAAATTGTACTGTAGTAGTTATGTTTAATTTTATAAGGGTGGGTGGTATTCAATAATAATTGACAAGTTAATTTTGTGTTTTTCATAAAGTATAACTATATCCGTTATAAACGTACAAAACATGTTTAGGTAACATAAGAATACCTAAAATTTAATTAATGAATAGTACTGTAAATATTCTCATATAGTGATTTATTACATTTACTTATGGTTGAATATAAAAGTTACTTAAATATACAGTTGTTGTAATTATAAAAGTAATGTAGATTGAGTATTCAGTTATATAATTAATTATACGTATTGTAGATTTTTGACAATTTTTTAATGATGTTTAGTTTATCGTGCATAAAGGTTTATTTTTGTACTAAAAGTAAGGCAATAATGCAATTTGCGTAATAAAATTGATATATAGGTTGGTGTTTCTTTATCAATAAAGTTGGACACCTCAAACATTCTTTTCTCTACTTGACATGTCTTAAGGAATTTTACGTAAGATTTATAATCTTTACGGGTTATGAATACTTTATTTGTCTGCGATTGTTTGTTTTTTCAAAAATACTACTGAGGTAGCAGTCTCATTGTAAAACGATCCTGCAAAACCATATAATATCAAAGTCACAAAACAAGTGGCAATCTACACACGAATAAAAACAGCTGATCTGGGAACTTGACATGTAATCTGTACCAATCACCAACAAAAACAAGTGCAAGGAACAGTGTGGCACACAAACTTGTTTCTGCTTGACTGTTGATAAAGTATGAGAAATAAGCATATAACCGTCATGTAATTTTAATTGCTAGAATGACAAATACAACGAATTGTAATTTGTAATGGGTTGATGGTTTCTCCGATGAAAGGTGAATGACAATTTTAGTAGCGTCAAATATAAAAAGCTGGTCGCAAATGCGTGGAGAGATTTGATAAGCTTAAAATATAGTATTAACGGATTGTTTTGACAAAAAGACATTGAAAATTTTAAAGTCTTACAACTAACATCAAATTAAAAACTTGAATTACACGTTTAAAGTGTTCTGTGGAAATACACAAAAAAAAAGTTTGACAGTGACGAAAGAATGATGACAAATTAATAAATTTGTTCGTTGTTTGTTTCCTAAACGAGTTTCCACTTGCCGAATTGATGTTGTGTATTATTATTATGATATTAGTTAAAATTGTGAAAAAAATAATCTTATATTTAGTGTAATATTTTTTAATCGTTTTGTGTAAACATAAATTTAAACTTTTGTCACACAAAAACCAGGTAACTTGAGTAATTGGCTTGTGAAAATTCCAGCATTAATTTTATTTACTTTACAGTATATTTATATTGATGTTCATTTACAAAAAAATAAATTCGAATTGAATTTAGTGCATTTTGATAAAATAATTACCAATATAATGCAACAATCTATTTATTTACTGAAATATACGACAAAAGAACCAACGCGTGTTAAAATAATGTTTATACAGATTTTTTTAAACCGAATTTCAATGGACACAAAAATACAGACGACAGCATGAAAAATAGTACGTCGGTTTGGTTAATTGTCAATTTCTTTAATATATAATAAGCATTAAATTAGTGACGGTCAGGCACGTTAAACGTACTCCATTATTTATTACTACGTTTGAGCAAAATTTAGCTTATACATATTTTATGAAAAATAAAGTTTACTTTTGTAACAAAAGCAAGTCAATAATTCGGTTAACACAAAAAAGTTGAAACACTGGTGGAGTCGTTTTATCAATAAAGTTGGACAATCCAAATTGAATTTTTTCCACTTGACAAGAATTCAGAAATTTATTATGATACTTGTATTTTTTACGTAAAATAAACACTGATTTTGTTCTAACTTGTTTTTTCAAGCAGAACAAGGCGGTAGCTGACTCCTTATAAAACTCACCTGCAAATCCATACGCTACCAAAATAACAATAATAGCTGCAATCCAAGCCAGAACAAAGAAAGCTGTTAGAATAATTGATGCACTATTTATGTTTCTGTGAAGAATTACGGAGGTAGCTGCAACCACTTGTATAACACCGCAGCAGACTAGCATAGAAACTAAAAGGGTTCTCATAATTTGGTTGTATTGTTTTACAAGTAGATGTACAGAACGATATAAAATAATTTCTGAGAAGCAATGTATTTCAAATTTAGTTTCTCTGTGTTCTTGTTGTCCTGACTTATTCATAGCAGCCCCGAGTTTTCTACAAGAGAAAGGTTGAACACTTATTTCATATTTTAAAATATATTAACATTCATGTTGCTTTTGAAATTTAAAACAAGTACAAGTATTTACCTTTGTGCTAGTTCCAGACAATAGCTAAGAGAAAGAGTACCAATAACAATATCGATTACTTGACAGTATCCCTGGATTGATACCATTTTCCAGGTAATGTAATTTATAACGAATGTAATACCTTTCCACAAGATTTTCAAAAATACTCTACTACAATCGATTGAACCAAATGTTCGATCGAGAAACCAAATTATATTAAATGCAATAGTGTGGTCAAGAACGGACAGTGATGCTAATGTAATTGCAACAATATGAGTGCACGCAAAATGCATTATAAATAGGATAGTTTGTGCAGTTTTTATTTTTTGAATGTGTTCGTACATAAAATCTGCAATAAAAATAATCATCAGCAATTAAACCTAAATAAGTCATTTAATAATATTTGAACTTACCCATGCCGTATTTCACCTCAGTAGTAATGACAGCATTAAAAAATAATGCAAACTCATCTGGAAACTTGCCACGTACTCTGTACCGCTCACCAACTAAAATTATTGCCAGAACTAACATTATGCATAGACTTTGTTCTTTCTTGTTATTATTTTGATATGATAAATTGGTATATAATCGCCATGTCAGTTCTATTGCAATAAGTACAAAGAAAATACATCGTATTTTGTAACGGTTGGTGATTTTTGTGGTTGCCGGTCTAATTATACATTTTGTAGAGTTATAAATGAATAGCTGACCACAAATTCGTGGGGATGTTTGATAAGCTTGGACTAAAGTCTTGATGAATTGTTTAGATAAAAGCATTTTGAAAATTTTAAGGTTTGACAAACTGACACGAAATTTTAAAACTGTGCTTTTGGTTCGAAGTGCAAAACGGAAATGTGCAGAAGTTTGAGGACAACATAAAGTATGGACTATTTTAAATATTAGTTTTTAGCTAGACGTGCTTCCATTCGCCCAAATGATGTTACGTCTCTTTATTTTATTTTTGTTGGAAATGTTGATAAAATGAAAACAGATTTGATCTGTAACTTTTAAGTACATATTCAATATATGTAAAAGGTGGAGTTATTAAAGTAAACATAACCGTTGAAAAGTAAAAAAGTTTTTAATGTTAACTTACTTATATTTGTGTTTGACTAATAGTAAATGGGAAGCGGTTTGTTTGGAAACCATATTATTCTGCTCCACCTTAATCTGATAGAATGGATTAAACACAAAGCAAATATTTTTCTGACTCTTCCTGTTTTATGTTCTACTCAAGCAGTAATATTTGCACTCAACACAAAAACAGAGCTTTTTGGTGACGAAAATGATTTAGTATTAACTTTGTTAAGTTAAAATATTACCTTATCGATTAGCCAGCAAATTATTATTCATGATAGTATTTTAAACTGGTTTTGTAAAAGTATTAGAAAAATGCAGAATATTTTATTTCTAAGCTTGGAAATAATACCAAGAACAATAATATTTACTTAATGGTATGTTTACAATTGTAATAGGTTTTATTTTGCAGACAGAGGCGACTCCACGACAAATATTGCCGCTTAAGATTGTACAAAAAATATTCAACCGAATTCCGTCATTTAACTTTGATATTTGTTATATATTGAACTAAAATAAATCCAAAAGCCCCGTCATGTGAAAAGTGCTCGATTATTTATGGCGGAAGCGCTCATTTAAAACCTTAATAAAAAAACAAGTTTGCTCGTATTTGTGCTACTAAAAAACTTATATTGCAACCATTTCATAAGCCGACATTATAGCGACATAATATTTTTGACGTCAGAGGATAAATATTTGAACATTAAAAGAATTTCATAGAAGCGTAATTATTGTTAAGTATAAACTAAGTATCTTTCTATGCAAGATAAGCTTTAAAAAGATAGCTAGTAATGTATGAAAAATATATTGCCAATGCATTTAAGGCGCATTTTTGTTTATATTTTTAATTATCTGTTAAACTACACCTATGCGAAAACATTTATTTATGTACTTAAAACGTAAGAGAGCATTTAAAATATACAATATCAGTTAAATTGTTAGAGTTGTGGAAATTATCATTATCTTTAAATTTTATATGTTAACTAGAATCAGTAATTTAGTTAATAGATTGGTTATTTACATTACGTTACAACCTTACGGACGTAAAAATCGTTTTGGGGTTTTTAATTTTTGATGGTTTCCATAAGTAATTCCTAACGAGGTTTTGCCTACTGCATCTAAGATGAATTAGACATGTCATAATTGGAATCACTCTTTCCGTATTTCGTCTCACACTGGAATTATAAAAAACGTCTCGAGGTTCAGAAAATGTAAAATAGATTTTTATGATTCAAATCGCGTGCTTATTTAAATTCAAGGTGTTTATTTAAGAAAATTAACAAATGTATTAAAATATCATACTTGCTACGAGTTTCAAGTTGATAAACATGTTGCCTAACCTTACATTTATACACTTTCCGTTCTGGTTGTATAAAATATGAAAGGTAGTTTTTTAGTAATTGAATACTATCGAATAAGCCTTTAATATAAAGCATAATTTTAAAAGTCGATAAATTGAACTCACATCGGCATTCGGTTTATTCACCGAGTACATATTGCATAATTGTACTTTATAATATCCAAGTTCATTAAACCAAGTTCATTTACAAGAGAAAATCGCATGCGACGCAATGAATAGAAAAAATGTATTTTTAAAAGAAATGGAATTTGATCAAACAACATTTAAATAATAATATTAGTTTATTGATTAACAAGCTATTGTTGCGAAAACTTAGCTAATAAGGAGTAGTAGAACATGTTTGATAATAAAGTCGCTTCGAATTTTTTTATCTAAACGAAACTCATTCGAAGATATCTACAAATAATTACATAAGTGTTCTTTATCAAAATATACGCATCATACGAATTTGTTCCATATGTAATTGGCAAGAGCACGTTTGGATTCAAATGAGCAGACATTTTGCGAATAAGCCGAATACCACTCACATAAAATATTCATAAAAAATATATATAAAAACATAAATTACAATAAGAATTCAATTTTCCTGAAAAAGTACCACGAAAAAATATTCCTTCATGAATTTGACATGTATTAAATGCAACCATATTTTTATTGTTCAACCAAATGAGCTACACGCTTAACTAAATCAATTTTAAATAAATAAGTCATTTTAAAATTGTCACACCAACTTTTTCCCGTTTGATATAATGTGAGGATGTATGGTATTTTTCGTTTTTTAACATATGTTCAACTCCCATTTTTGAGTTCGTAGCAAAAAATATTTTTCCGTTACCTGCATTTGCTTGTAAACTACACGGTCGTAATGAAGCCTTTTTCAAATGCCCGGATAAATTGATTTTCACATTTCAAACCATTACTTCAGGTTGAAATGGTCGTGACTCCTTACTATCATATAAGTGGTGGATTGCAATCAAAGGAGGTACAACCAAAAAAACTAAACATAATATTTTTATAAGTAAGTAATCAAGTAGAATGCAACGAGTGTTAACGTTTTAGCCCTTCGTTCGGGGTACAAGTTCAGGTATCCGTATTTGCAACTCCACTGATAAAATATAACGCCTTTAATTAACATAAAACCAATTCGTATTCATAGCGTTAACGCTCCCTATTTTGATATCCCAACTATTCCAGAATACAATTCAAAATTGCATTTCACTCGTAATGATTTAGTGGAATGTTGGTTATGCACTCCATAAGGGTTTCATGATGATCTCTTATAACTCCTGTAACCTACATCCTAATATGCTGCATAGCATCTTCAAGTTTGATATAATACGTGTAACCACAGTTGGCAATTTTATTAAATCATAAACCAGACTCATTTAACACGTACTTAACCATTTTAAAGTGTTTAAGTGCCAGAAGTACCAGCATATTCAACAAATGTAGAAGCTTTTTTGCCCTTGCTTTAAAAAATTGCTAAGTCTCAAGCAGCGGTGATAAAATTATCTTTTGACAATGGCGACCATACTTTTGATAATATGGTTGTTTTCAGAATTGAAAGCTCCAAAATGTCAAAAATTTGACAATTTTTTATTTGACAATTTTTTATTTGACAATTTTTTATTTGACAATTATGATTTTGAAAATGTAACGGCCTACCGTTCTGGTAATATTTGGTTTCCTAATTTTATTGACTCTCATTCACGTAAGTATAGCGTTTTTGCCGTCCACTTAGTTTTTATCGTTAGCAGAATCGTTTTTACTGGAAGGTCAAAAAGTTTCGGAAAGAATGGAGGCGATGAGAAGAGGAAGACATGGAATGGATTGTAGATATAGTTATCCTAGATGTCCATTTTAACTTCGATGAGAAATTAAAAGATTTGAAGCAAAATATTATCTCAGGAAAATTGTAACAGAATAGTTAAGGTTTAATTTAATAAGGGTTGGTGGTATTTAATAATAATTTAAAAGTAAACTTTGTGTATTTCATTAAATATTACTATATCTTTTATAAACGTACAAAACAAGTTTAGGTAAGTTAAGAATACTTAAAATTTAATTCATGAATAGTACTGTCAATATTCTCATATAGTTATTTATTACATTAACTTATGGTTGAGTATACAA
Organism: Entomobrya multifasciata; assembly: GCA_034693345.1. Lineage (NCBI taxonomy): Eukaryota > Metazoa > Arthropoda > Collembola > Entomobryomorpha > Entomobryidae > Entomobrya > Entomobrya multifasciata. Next base: position 2,179 of record JAQFXM010007188.1, on the reverse strand, counting down.
TTTACTTAAATGGACATATGTTGATATTGTAAAATTAATGTATATTGAGTATTTAGTTAAATAACTGATTACACGTATTGTATATTTTTGGACACATTTTTATGATATTTAGTAAATCGTGCATAAGGGTTTATTTTTGCAATAGAAGTAAGGCAATAATTCGATTTGTGTAACAAAACTGATATACTAGTTGATGCTGTTTTATCAAGAAAGTTGGAGACGCCCAACTTATATTTTATACCAGACATGACGCATAGAATTTAGCATGTTATTTATAATTTTTACGTGCTATGTTATAAATACTTTATTTGTTCTCAATTGTTTGTTTTTTCTTCAAAATTTTTAATAAGGTAACAGACTCATTATAAAACGTGTTATTTACTTCAAGGTGTATTGACTTGACAGAAATTTATAGTTTCCTGAGGAAGGTGCAAATTAAATGAAAAGAAACATTGACAAAAAATTCGACAAAAAGATTTACCTGTTAGCTAGTTCCAGCATGAAAAATATTAACTCAATATTATATGCCCACGGAAGCCCATAATATGTTACATGTCAATTTCTTTGATATTAGTTAAACATTCAAGTTAAATAAATCATAAATGGCAAGACAAGTGTAGCTTTTTCATTACTAATTACTAGGTATATACTGAATTTTAAAATTTAAGTTAAAAAAGTCACAATTATTTTTACCATACTTTTAAATATATTGTTAAATTATGTAAAATTGAATATTCCGCAATAGAATTGTTTATATTTATTATATGTATTTGGATAAAGTTCTGGTTATGTTTACATCGTGAAATAAATATATTTACTTTTGTACCAAAAGTAAGTCAATTATGCGATTTACACAAAAAAGTTGAAATATTGGCGGTGTTGTTACATCAATAAAGTTTGAAAATCCAAACCGGATCTTCTCTACTTGACAAGAATTCAGATATTTTATCTGATATTTATAACGTTTCCGTAAAACAAAAGCTCGCTTTGTTCTAATTTCTGTTTTCAAAGATAATATTGATGTATAAGACTCATGATAAAATTCACCTGCAAATCCATAAGCTACCAAAATAACAATTATAGTTGCAATCCACACCAGAATAAAGAAAGCTGTTAGAATAATTGATGCACTATTTGAGTTTCTGTGAAGAATTACATTAGTAGCCGCAACCACTTGTATAACACCGCAGCATACAAGCATGGAAAATAAAAGAGTTCTCATAATTAAGTTGTATTGTTTTACAAGCAGATGTACCGAACGATACAGAATTATTTCTGAAAAGCAATCTGTGTCAAAGTTTATTTGCTTTTGATCTTTTCGTCCTGATTTATTCATAGCAGCTACGAGTTTCCTACGAGAAAAAAGTGGAACCGGTATTTCATAATGACATTTAATTGTATTTAAAAACGAGTACAAATATTTACCTTTGTGCTAGTTTCAGACAATAGCTAAGAGAAAGCGTACCAATAACAATATCGATTACTTGACAGTATCCCTGAATTGATACCATTTTCCAGATAGTGTAATTCATAACGAATGTAATGCCTTTCCTTAAGATTTTCAAAAATACTGTACTACAATCGATTGTACCAAATATTCGATCGATAAACCAAATTATATTAAATGGAATGGTGTCATTAAGAACGCACACTGATGCTAATGTAATTGCACCAATGTGGGTACACGCAAAATGCATTAAAAGCAGAATCATTTTTGCGGTTTTCATCTTTTGATGGTGTCCATAGGTAAATCCTAAGAAGAAATATGCATAAATATAAAATTTAACGAGGTATTTGATCAATCTTTGGACTTACCTTTTCCGTATTTGGCTTCTGTAGTAATGACAGCATTAAAAAATAATGCAAATCGATCTGGAAACTTGCCACGCACTCTGTATCGCTCACCAACAAAAAGAAATGCCAGAATTAACATGATACATAGGCTCTTTTCGGTTTTGTTAATATTTTGGTAAAAATAATTGGTTTTATAATCGGCATGTAATTTCCAACGCAAGGAGTAGATATACAATAAATCGTAATTTGTAACGTTTTGTAATTTTTTGGCGTAGAAGTCCAATAATATTTTTGGTGGAGTCATAAGTGAATAGCTGACCACAAATGCGTGGGGATATTTGATAAGCTTGGACTAAAATCTTGATGAGTTCTTTAGATAAAAGCA
>JAQFXM010007187.1:0-12186 GCA_034693345.1 Entomobrya multifasciata | reverse complement strand
TATTGACTAATTGAAATAATGATAAAAGTATGATTACTATAAATACAATACACTCTGTAATATAATCTATAAAAAAAATGATTTTCAATGTCTAAGGATTTAATTTACCTTATATGTATTTTTACGAAGGAATCTTTTGGACAATAAACTGATTTATTATTATTATGTTTATATAATGTTTAAATGTATCCCAAACAAACAGACATGCAAGCATAATCGTACATATTTATATAATGCAATAAGAGGGGTCCCTGGAATAAACAGAATTGTTTGCTCTTTGATAACTCATCTTTGTTATTTGCAGTGTCATTCAAACCCTTGCATTAACGTGACGTACGTGAACATGTGTAAATAAGCATTATTGCTGTTATAAACTGAAGCTATTTAATTTGAAAATCAGGGTTAATCTGTTAGTATAGTTTGTGTCCAGCTACTGAGCAGTATTCTGAAAATCGTGTGTCCTTAGATACATACATATAACTTGTTACAAAAACAAAACCGAATTTCTTCAGTTTCGACAATGAATCAACAAAACGACCAACCCACCGCAGGAGTTCTTCGTGAAGAAAAAGAGTTTGTGAGAGATTATCGTCAACGAGCATTTCGGATTGGAACACTTCAATTCGTAAGAGTTTGAAAAACCATTTTCCGGCAAATTCAAATAGTTTTAAACTGTAAAACATGTATAAAATACCACATTTTCTATAATGTTTCAGTATGTTTCGTTGGGGTACTTACTGTTGGCGTATTACCAAGCCAGGCGGATTCAGATTTTGACTTCTTTTTTCAACATAACTGTTGCTACTTGCATCGAATCAAATAATCAAACATTTGGAACTTTGGATGTTAACACTTTCAATTATGTTGTTGAATGTACGATGTTTTAGTTAACAAATTCTGCAAAGATATGTATGTGTCCTTTTGCAAGCTTTAAAATAAGTTTTTGATTTTTTTCAGCGGTTGCTTCCAAATTTTACTTTTGGATTGTCGTAAACGTGACCAGAGCGTTTCTTCACATTTTGTCCTCCCTTTTAATTGTTTGGGCCACTGAAGAGGTTTGTAAAGCAATTGTATACTAATTATTCACAATAAAACATGTCAATCAGTAAAATTTATTTTGTTCGTTATTATTTTTAGGATGTTCCCAAACTACGAGCGATGAGGTTTTGTAATTCTGCAAGAATTATGAATGTGATTTTTCTTCTGTACGAAATTGTCGTGTTTGTGTTCATGTACCAGGAATGGGGAATCGCCAGTTTCTTTGTTTTGTATCGCATCTGGTTCAGTGTCGACGCACATGGATTACTAAATCAAATAAAAGTGTCATCTTAAATGCTGTATGGGTTTAAGTGCTTGTTTTGCAATGTCTGTTATTCGTATCTGTGCAAAAGGTTATTAGTGAATCGATATTATTTTATACAATACAACTTTTAGAATTTTTTTTTAATAAATTGGTTCTAATTTTGGCATGTGTGGATGTGAATTATGTTAACCCCATTATAATTTTTTTTTGGAAAATTTAGCACTGTACATACCTAGCGAATTACTTCCAAACCTTTTGATTTATGTATTTACTTAGGAAATTTAGAAAATAAGATTAATTAGATACATCAGATTACTACGTTTATATTATTATTTAGTTCGTGCTAGGTAGTGATTTTGTCGATTGAACCATAATTCATTTTCTTTTAATGAGCAATCGATCATGGTATCAATTTGTTTTATTGTGCAACAAACAAGTTTTTTTCACAAACTTTCTCCAATGTTCATTTTTAAAAAAATTGCGTAATTTTCTAAAAGCTTTTGTCGACGTCTTTTTTTATAATAATGCTATTTCTATTATACCATTGTAATATGTGGTGTATTTTAGCCAATAAAAATTTGAATCGCAAAAATAATATTCATAGCATACAAGCAGTAATACATCTTTTAAGATCGAGAAAACGACACATACACCAATCACAATTGTAAAAAGTTTTTTTTCCTTGTTTCAAACTTAAAAATATAGTTTTTGCAACTATATTGAAAAGATTAAATTTTTATTCTAACTACAAGAATTTGTAACCAATGATAGAATTATTGGAGAAAGTCTTCAAGATTGCATTAAATATTTTTCATTCACACCACATAATTCGATGTCTAATTCGCATAATTTTTATTTGGAATGTTTTTTATGCAAGCTTGCCCGCAACCTATTTAATTCAGAAACCAACAAAAGCTTTCATATCAAAATGTTTCATGATCTATTTTATTCACACTATTCAATTTTAAAAGACCTATACAATTATTTACTAATACTTTGTGCTGTAAAAGTTTTCATATTTTATGCTTTTAAATTGCCAACTTAAATTCGCCTTTGATCATTTTTCATTTACGTGCCTATTTGATTTTAAAGGGAAAACAAACAATACTATGATAAAAGCATAAAAAGAATGCAAACCTTTCTCCTTACTATAAAAAATCTTGTACTCATGTACCCATTCTACTCATTTCCCATAAACATCGAAAACGTTGAATACAAACTAGCCTTTTCAAAAGTCCTAGACAAACAACACCAAACATTTCTTGGATTTAAAAACAAACTTTCGAGAATTCCAAGTTCAATTCACTTCTTCTTAAGTACAAAGGGATCTCTCACATGAGTATCAGCTACTTATTTATTTATTTGTGGGATCACAAGCAAATCTTATTTTCAACTTCCTCGTTAAGCTGGTAAAAATGAAGTTGTTATTTAAACAATTTTTCAAAACAAACGTAAATAGTAAAGATAATCCATTTCTGTCTAGTTTGGGTCACATGGGAAGCCTCAATAAGTAAAACAAGTTTTCTCACTCATTTTATTCAGAAAAGACTTAAGTCTATGAGTCACAGTTTTGTATGATGCTGGATCATTAGATAGCTTAAAAGAACCTAATCTACGGATTCAAACAAACCCTTATACATGCATTCGTTATCACGATACAAAACCAAGACGATTTTTATTGTACTTTCTGCTATTATTCAGCAAATACAGTAATGGTTTTTACAAAAAGTTGAGCTCAGAAATAAGTCAGAAAAGTGTTCCTTTGATAGTGACGTCTCCAGTACAAAAAAATAATTTGAGAATTGACTACTTGGACATTGAATTTCTTGGAAAGCAACGCAACAGAAGTGCTTATGTACAACTTACTCTTACCATACGTTTTGTTATATTGCAATGCAACAATATAATTTCAAATATATCTGCAAGAGATTTGATACTCGTATGAAACATTAAAATATAACATTTTATGAAAATTTATTTCTACTCGGATTTAGATCCTGAATATATTGGGTAAAGTTGAAAATTATTCAATATGGAAGGCTTTTACCAATTTGTTGCTCGCACTACAATTACGGTTAATAGAGTTTTGATTGATCTTGGGAATAATTATCGAAAAGGGGCACTGTACCTTGGGTCGGCTCAAATGGTATGGTTTTTCTTACGAATTGTAAAAAGAAACATTCCTAAACTAATTATTTCACTGAAACTAAACCCAGTTATAATTTAAGGTGTGAATATAAATTTTCAGGTGTTTTGTAGCATTTATGTTCTATATTGGTCGTTAATGAGGGAAAAAATGTTGACACAAGAAATAAGTTCGGAAGACAGTGAAGCTGGCGCTTCCGTGATCGAACATGAAAATCTTATGTTCAGGGACGCAATCTGGAAGTATTTATATTTAAATTTTGGTGACATTTGGATTGAAGATTGTGATAATCCAGCAGTATGCTGTAAGTTGTTAAGTTGATATGAAATTAAGCCATAATATTTTGAGTTATAATTTGTAACGATTTATTAATTTTACAATTTAAGTTATCGTCTTCAAGAAATGTTGTTACTGGGATCTTACAGCAATCAGTTGTATATTACACATGTGGTGCTCGGCCTTACTGATTTGTGCAACTGTGCAGGTAAATTTTGTAAATTTATTCTACTTAAGTTTACTGTTTTATTTTCTTTAATATCAAAAGTAACATCAATTATGTTCCGTTAATGAATTTAAAGAGATTACCTGGACCACTTAAAGTTGTATTGTGCACTACAGCAAAATGGATGAACCTGGTTTTTATCGGATTGGGCACGACAACTTTTGCAGTTTTGTACAGCATTTGGGAACTTCCATTCTTGTTTCTTTTTCATGGCATTTTATTTTATTTCAAGGCTTCGGGGCTTCTGAACACACTGAAATTGTTAGCACCGCCACCTCCAGGACATTTGGAATAATTAATTGGGACTATTTGAAATTTATTTGGCCTTCTGCGCTGTGTTTATCAATCGTTCTATTAGGTTATGTTATTGACCATTTTGTTCTTTCAATTTATTATGTAATGATCCCTTAAAGATGGTTTTCTAAAATAAAACCGTCCCTAGATATTCAGTGTTTGAATTATAAAATGAAAAGTTGCACTGGTTGTTTAAACTTTTCGTCTTTAAATTTTGTAGATGAAGCACTTATATGGTTAATTAGGTTTTGAATTTATCCACTCTTATTTAGATAATATATTAGTTTACTACGCACCAAAATAATTCGTTTTTGGATGTAAAAAACTTAGTTTATTTATTTCACTAGATACGAAAGAATATTACTCCTGAAAGCAAACTTAAGGAAGTTTCTTGCACGTTAAAAATTTTGTTTTGTTTATACTGACAAATAATTTAAACCAGAGAGATATTGAACGTTTATGGCATCGGTATATGTTTTAACATAGCTAGCTTCACGTTTTTGCATAAATCTAACTCTCCATAATGCTGGTGTTCATTTATGCCATCTTAATGTTTAAATATTCTGATATCAGTCAATTTCATTTAAAGATAGCGTTAGTGATTTGGTAATTTAGACTATATTAAAGTGTTTCAAAATAAAATGAATGAATATGAAGCCTTACGAATAAAGGTAAAGAGAATTGAAATTTTTACCTACAATAGTCATCGATTTAAGTAAATCATTCAAATAACAAAAAGCAAGAAACCATTTATTATATTTGTAGGAATATCTTTTCATATCACATATACAAGAATTTTATTTCTCAATAACTCATTTATCTAAATTTAACTTGAAATTTTCTGTATTTTCAATTCCCAAGTCCGGGTTTTTTGATTATCCACACGACACGATCATATGTGAACACGTACAAGCATTAGTGTGATTGTGACGTCAATGAGATCTGTCCTGGATATTTTTAATAGTAATACACATGCATATCATCGTAATATTTAATAGTGCCCTGTATACATTTTTTGTTAAAACTGAGAGAATTGTCTTCAAAAGTGTTTACTACATCTGCTTAATCTGATATAATAACTCATGTCGGCGTACAAACTACCTAAGAAGCGAAAGTAATAGCAATGATGTAAAATAAGACTTAGCAAAATTTGATAAAGGTTTATGTGTCAGCTACATACTTTTATTCTATGACTTAAAAAGCATTGCATTATCACATCTTACATCAAATGCATAATGTTAAGTATATTAAGCATCACGTTGATTATTTGAAGCAAGAGTTATATCCTTTCTACATGGGAAAATATGCTTAATAGCTATTTTAGTTTGGATACATCGAACTAATAATTAAGCCAAAAAAATTGGCCACATTCTCTTGCGTCACAAATTATCATTGAAGCACGTTCAGTCTGAATTTTTCCAGTGTTGTTTATAAAACATGATTATATTTGGTGCACTTATAACGATCTTGATATACAAAACAAGCATCTGTATGATCAGGATTCTGTGCAAGACTTTATTATAAAATGCATATTTATTTTTGCTTGTGACGTCTTTCTACTCAAATAGATGAAACAGGTCCATCAATTGTTTTTTTAGAGATATGCATACATACATATTTCCTCATTAATGATACGAGTTTAATTAGAAATCAAAGAGTTCCACTTGTTTAGATTTATCACCACATATATAAGAAACCGTGCAACGTCCCGAATTACGTCGTAAAGTTGATTTAGTAGTTAGCTACCCAACTATACTTTGAAACTTACTGTTTTCAATCACGAATCTACACAGCCCTACATCGCAAGTATCCAACCATGGATCATCTCAACAATTTATTTCCACGTGGAATGTTTCGCAACCAATCAAGGTTTCTGAGAGATCATCAGAAGAGAGCATACTGTGTTGGAAAATATCAACTGGTAAAAAATAAACTATGGACTATATTTGACCTCCAAACTAAAGTTTTTAAGTTGTTACGTATTGTTAAATAACTGCTATTGATTTTACCGTTTCAGTATGCATCGATTGTGTACTTGGTGGCACCTATGTTTGTTATTGAGGTGATATTGGACATATCATCGAATTGGAACATAAAGTACACCTACTTCGTCGATCACGAAGCTGAGTTAATTATTATAAGAACTATTGTTCAATATCGTGGCTTTGATTGTAAGAAGATTCATTTTTTATCGATTCACACGTAGACACCACGTTTTATTGAAAATTTTATGATGGTTTGTTGCAGTGGCTTTATCAGAATTGGATTTTTTGATGTCAATGGATGCAATCAGAGCATTTCTTCATATTTTGTCTTCAGGCCTAATTATGTGGGCTACTCGTAAGGTATAAATTTTACACTCTATTCCATAAAAAGTTTTCATATCACTAACTCAAAACAACTTGATTGGTGATGGTATTATTTATTTTTCCAGAGTGCTCACAAATTACGAGCAAAATTGTTTTGTTATTTTGCAAGAATTACGAACTCAATTTTTCTTCTAAACGAAATAATTTTGTTTGTGCTCGTGTACCCGGAATGGAAATTCGTTTGTTTCTTTGTCTTGTATCGCTTCTGTTTTGAACACGAGGTACGGGGATTACTAAATACTGTTGAGATGCTGTCACCACGTCCACCCGGATACTACAGAAAACTTTCTTTTGTCGAACATTTGTTTAGAATACCTAGATATTTAGATAGGCAGCTAGCATAAAACAGCAATCATATTTGTACAAGTGTAGGGTATAATCATCTCAACTCGTGTTATACTACATTTGAGCGCTGTTGCCTTCTTTGGTTATTTTATATCTTGCTGTGTTTGGACATCAAAAATGAAGTAAATCTAGATATTTCGTAATTTCAAAAAACAAATACAATACGCTATATATCAACGTTTCAAAAAATTCGTCATGAATGTATTATATTTATGTAAACATTAAGTACCAACAGTAGTACATTTAGTCTTTAGAAGGATTAGAAAATTACGTATGATCTACAACTCTTTTTGGGTAGTCTTAAATGCAGTCAGTCTTTTATAACCTTCAACTAAAATTAGTGCATTTACATTAGAGTGCAAATTGTGAGGTTTGTATAAATGGTCAGTTTTAAAACGTTGTCTGATTGAATTTTGAGAGTTATTTTTTGTGCTCTTGGGATTATTGTTTTGTTACTTTTAGAGTACAGTCACTTTACGAGCAAAAATGTTTTGTTACTAGAAAGGATAAGTGTGGCCTTTCTGCCGTCAGTCTGACATACAAGCAATATTTGATCTGCATAGTGCATGTCAGTGTGTGCTAAATTTGTGCTCGAGGAGCGTAATTTTACGATGACAATCATTGATTATTTTTAAATTAGATGCTTTAAAATACCCGAGCACGAATTATAAGTGCCTGACCATTAAAATGTTCAACATTTTACAGACGTATTAATGGTACTGTAAAAAGTACGCAGCCCCTGACGTCGCAGTTGACTGACTTTTGTACCCGACAGTATGAAATTATCATCAGTGATTAAGAAACCAAACTTTGTGCGTTTATAAAAACAAGAACTCAAGTTTGCATTCCTTAAGCTCACATATGTGCTGCTCAAGGGCAAATCTTGGGAACACAGACATGTACTTCTGGATAACAAATATTAGCTTGTACGCCATACTGCCCGAGCAAAATTTTATACTTAGTAGTAAAGTACTAAATTTAGTATTTACGTGTTTTTACTTTATCGTTATGTCTTCTACTACGACATTAACGAATTACTTTTACAAAATTGAAAATATTGTCTCCACCACCGCCTGGCTGTCAATAATTAGGAATAGTTTTCAAAAAACATTCAAACGTTTTATTGATATAGGGAGTTTTAACTAGATAATTTGTAATATGTACATAGTTTACTATCATTTTACTAAAAGTCAAACTACAGTTCTACCGACTGACTATTCATGATATAAATTGTTATAGTGAAAACAAATATATTACGATCCAGCCGACCTCAATGTTTACCCCTCATTGTAAGTATACGTCTTACAATTTTTTAAAATCTTAATACACACATTTGTAATTTAGGTAAGTACACATACAAAATTGCAAAATCTTACATTCTTTTTCGTACTTTCTTGGGTTTGCCCAATTTGTGACAACTATATTGATATTTACCAATCTTATTTTTTGTGCAGCACAGTTTCAAGAAAAACTGAGGGATTCTAAACCAATCATTGTATTTTTATTCTTATCTATCTCATAACATCAAACAGTTCTCTCAAAAGTATTTGTCCTTCAAAAATATAAAATACGGAAGTGATAAGACAACGAAAAAATTCAAGTTATTAGAATAATTCATCTTATCAATTTGCCTGCTCAAGAATTATATCGTGTCCAAAAAAGAAAGTAGTTTTGTTTGCACATAGTAGTAGAACCAATTCGTCGAAACATTTAATCTTTCCACACGTGACATTCGTTTTTTCCCTTTGTCCAAATTATCAAACAGATAAAGAACTTGTTCATGAGACATGCATATGTTCATTTAAAACTAGCTTTGACCTATTAAGTTGATTAATGTACTTGAAGATCCGGTTTATCAATGAATACGAGAATCGAAACGAAGCTGATCTCTGATAATTTTTGGTAGATAACTACTGTACGTTTATCTCATGTCTACATTTATCCTATTCAAGAATTATTTCGGGTCCAAAAAAGACAATGGTTTTGTTTGCTCATGGTAGTAGCACCGAGTTGTCGATATATATTTCTCAAAATCCAGTTACTTTACCACACGTCACATTCTGTTGTTTTAATTTTGTTTGATTATAGTATCTAAGAGATAACAGGACTTGTTTATGAGACATGCATGCACACATTTTTAACTAGCTATGACCTATTAATTGTTATGGTACCAGTTTTTGTTTGTCAAAAACATCTTATGTCAAATATGTTTATTGTTGTTTCATTGATTTTATCCATGCATAAAGTTGACCAAATTACTTAAAGATAGAGGAAATAAATGAAGGATTAAATTGGAACGTAGCAGGCCTTTGATAACCATAATACGTTTATCACTTGTCTAAATGCATCCTAAACAAACAGATACGCAAGCATAATCAAAAATATTTATATACAGCAATGAGTAGGGTCCCTTGGATCTACTGCATTTCTACTCTGTGATAACTCATCTTCGTTAGTTACAGTGTCATTGAAACTCTTGTATAAAGGAAACTTACTTGGAAATTTATAAATAAGCAATATTCCTGTGATAAACTGAAGCTATTAAATTTGAAAATCAGCTTTAATCTGTCAGTATATATTTTGTTCAGCTACGGAGCAGTATTCCGAAAATCGTGTGTCCGTTGATACTAATAACTTCATACAAAACCACAACCGAAGTTTTCCAGTTTTCATCATGAATCAACAAAACGATCAACCTCCAGCAGGATGCTTTCGTAAAGAAAGAGAATTCTTGAGAGATTACCGTCAACGAGCATTTTGGATTGGAGCACTCCAATTAGTAAGAGTTTAAAACAACATTTTGCCGTGAATTGAAATATTTTTATAACTAACAAACGTGTATAAATTACCTTTTGTTTCAGGTTTTTTCGATTGCGTACATACTGGCAGCGTTAGACCTCATCAGGCTGGTGCTGATTACGAATTCATTTTTGAATCAAACTTTTACTTCTTCCATTGAATCTGATAATCAAACGCTGGGCACTTTGAGAGTTAACATTATAAATTCTCGTCTTGAATGTAAGATGTTTTAGTTTACTAAGTTTACAAATTATATTTTGTTTGTTTAAAAGCTTGAAAATGATTTTCATTTTTTTCAGCCGTTCATTCCAAACTTTACTTCTGGATGGCCCTAAATGGTATTAGAGCACTACTTCATATTCTGTCCTCCGTTTTAATTATGTGGGCTACTCATCAGGTATGTAAAATAATTTTATACCAATTATTTTCAAAAAATAATATGTAAATAGGTTACAGTTGTTTCATTTGTAATATTATTATCAAAATTATTTGCAGGGTATTGCCAAATTTCGAGCGATGATGTTTTGTAATTCTACAAGAATTATGAATGTGAGCTTTCTTCTGTACGAAATTGTCGTGTTCGTGTTCATGTACCAGGAATGGAAAATTGCTGGTCTCTTTGTTTTGTATCGCATCTGGTTCAATTACGAAGCCTATGGATTACTTAATCAAATAAAAGTGTTATCACAACGGCCACCAGGATTTCAGTGCTAGTTTTGCAGCGTCTTTCATTCGTACGTGTGTAAAAGATAATTAGTGAATCGACTTTATCAGATGAAATATAATTTTTGAGGATTTAGTTTGTAAATTTGTTTTGATACTGGTATGTTTGTATGTGAATTAATTTAGTCCCATTTGATTTTTGAGGGGAAATGTAGCACTGTACATATCTAGAGATTTAGTTCCTATAACGATTAATTCTTGTATTTAATATTTCCTTTGGAAGTTCAGAAAATATGATTAATTAGATAAAAAAGATTTTTTCGCTTATAATATTCTAAATGCTAAACTAGTTAAATATTTTTTTCTCAATTGAAACAATATTCGTTTTATTTTAATCACACTTTATGCTATCAATTTGTTAGATTGTTCGACGAACCAGTTTTCTACGCACTTACCACATGTATGTTATAAAAAGTTAAGCGTAATTGTCTTAAAGCTCTTTTGTCAATAACTTTTTTCATTATAAGGCTTTTTGCATTATATCATCGTAATATATTATTCAATCAGGTCAATAAAGTTGTAAATTGCAAAAATAATATCAACAGTAAATCATGTACTGCATACAAAATTGTAATGCATTTTTAAGATCGACAAACGACAAAAACACCAATTAAAACTATGAAAACGTATAAATAAACTTGCATTTTTCTTATAAAAAATAACCTTTTTTGTTTAAGCCTAAATACATTTTCACCTTACTCTCAACTTTTGTGACTGCATTTTAAGAAATCAGGCTTTAGTTAAAGTACGAAAGAATTTATAACCAATAAACGCATTAATGGAGACGGAGACAAGACTTAATGCATGTTCTAAAAGCCCACTCGCACCATAAAAAATCGTTGCATTGGGTATAATTTCTTTTTCCATGTAAACTGGGCTTCAACTTAATCCAAAAACCAACATAGCTTTGTACTTAAACATTCGGCTCAATTGATCTATTGCATTAAAATCATTCAATTAAGAAAGACCAAAAACAGTTTACTAATTTATGGTGTTTTAACTTTTATCTTCACATAACGAAGTTGTGAGTTATCAATGAAAATTCACGTTTGAGCATTGTAAGCATGAAATGGATTGGCTAACTTCATGATTTTGTGTTCATGTAATACAAACTAATATGCTTCTTGCAAATCTCGGTAAACCCATTTGCGCCCTCAGTGAGTGTTTTATGTGCTACTGACGATAGGTTTCTAAAATCATCAAGAAAAAATAAACTGATAAAAAATGCATCAAAGAAAAAAGTAAAGACGAAATTGGTGATCAAAGAAGTTTACGTAAAGTCTCCCCTCATGAACTCATCTTTGACAGTGACGAAAAAAAAAAGAAAATTGAGGATAAGTGATAACGAATGAGCCTTTTTTACATTATTGCTTGTATGGCAATACGTGCCTGTGTTAAAAAATGGATGACTGAAGAGTACCTGGAGCTTTTTAACATTACAATTCAGGGTTGTAAATGAATTTTCATGGAGAGACCACTGTGAAGGAAAAATATGATGAATAACTTATAAGGTTTCATGTCTCTCCATGAAAATTCATCTTGTTCATCATCCATTCTTGTTTATTTATTTGAAAAGTTTAGTATTCATGTATTCGTTCCAGTCATTCCTCATAAACGTAGAAAACATTGTGTTTGAGTGCATATTACTCAAACCGCCTTTTATTTCGTTGTCCTACTTTAAACTAGGTAGTTTTCCACTATTTTC
>JAQFXM010007186.1:0-12188 GCA_034693345.1 Entomobrya multifasciata | reverse complement strand
AAATTCTACTGGCCTTGTGAATACTGTCATCTTTTAAAATATTCCAAACAAAGTTTAATTGCTCATCTAATGTTTTGCAGAAAAATGCCAATAAGATAGAAGTAGTTAATGAATTGCTTAATTATGTAAATAAATTTTTGATAATGAATTGATTTGTTATAATTAGGACCAAATGAGAAAATGGAAAATAAAACTGTAAAGTGATAAATTTTCAAAATTAAATCAATTCCCTTCAAATTTTCTTTGCTTTAGCTGGTTTAAAAAAATTGTTTAAGAAAAGAATTTATTGCATAATAACTAATTATTAATTGGGTAAAAATTAAATTTTAGCCTGAACACGACAACTAATTTTTTTAATTTTTTTACCTGCTATCCCAGACATAGGACATGAATTATGAATTATTTATTTATCTATACTAAATAACTGGTCGCGGTCGCATATTATGTAATTGTGAACCGGGCTACTACTAAAGAAATTGCGTTCAGTTAAACTGTTGTGTTGAATATCATATTTTATTTTGCAGTTTTTTTGTGGAGGTGACTGGGTTTTTTTTGGAGAGATGAGTGGGGGTGTTGTTGTTAAGGAGGTGGTGACTAGTGAGGTGGATCAAGAGGAGGAGGAGGCGAAGAGGAGAAGAAAAGTGAAAGCAGAGCGTCTACGACAAAAGAGGGAGAGGATGAGGAGGATAGCTGCTGGGGTGGACGTGGAGTTAAAAGGCGAAACAGAAATATTTGGAGAATTTGGAGGAGAATAGGGTGCTACATAGGGAGTATAAGAGGAAATGGAGAGAGAAGTTGGAGGAGATGGATGGGGAGGAGGCCAAGAGGAGAAGACAAGTGGGTAGAGGTAAGGCGGTAGAGGTAAGGCAGACCTCGGCAAAAAACGGGTGCAACTATCTAACAGGTGCACCCGTTTTATTTACACCCGTTCCAGCGGGTGCACCCGTTTTATTTACACCCGTTCCAGCGGGTGCACCCGTTAGAAAGTTGCACCCGTTTTTTGCCGAGGTCTGCCTTAACTGTGGGTTGATTTGGGGTTATTTGGTATTTTTCTTTGTTATTCTTGTTTTCGGTTGCGTTTTAGGTTGTACGGGTTGGCGTTGGATATAGAAAGATAAGTTCAATTTCATTAATAATCAAACTACTCTTTCCGAATGATGAGTAAACTAGTACTGTAAGTATTAAATAAAGTAGTGCTCGAAATACTTTTACCGGTTTTTTAAGTTGATACATAAAGAAATGTCAATTTTAATTAAATTCCATAGCTTTATAAAAGACAATTATACATAAACTTAACTGTGGAAGGAACTTATTTTACCAATCAACACAAATACCCTTATGATAGCTGTAGTATGTTTCCCATACAGATGCTGTTAAATTTTGCACATTACTAAACACACAATCAATTTGGGAACCATAATCAGTAGTTGCTTCATTCTCATTTAATAAAGGATTAATTTGCATTTCATAGAAACTGTCTTTCAGGTTGTAAATTCTGTCTTTGATGAAGTTTATGTTGAAATCTCCAATAAGAATAACTTTGCCTTCATTCACATTACCAATTGCGTCTTTAACATCACGAACAAACGTGTTTACATTGAAATCTTTGTGCCTGTAACACAAATAATGCATTGTCCTCCCAACAGCATCGGACCAACTGATAATGAGATCCATCTGAGCTTTTCGACAAGTCCTCACACACCACGGGGATGTGGCCTGTAATATTTTACGTAAAAATATAAAAAATAATAATGATTAATTTTCGAATAAGAAAAACTTCCAAACAAAATATTTGAATTTACGTAAAAATAACTACCGTTCTTAATGTAAAGTAGAATCCCTTCTGAATTCTTTCGGTAACAATTTTTCCTGAAAATACAATTAAATCCTGGAATATCGATATCATCAAGCGCAGTGACATGGGGTTCCACGAAAGCTAATATATCTGAAGACATAATATGGGGATCACAAATGACATCCTGTCGATATTTTTTAAAGCTCTCAATGTTGTGATAATAAAGCTTGTCTGCAGAATTTACATCTGCGAAAAAACGGAGCTCAAAATTTACTGGATTTTCGCGTAATGTCTTCATTTCTTTCGAAACGTCATCGTTGGTTCCAGGATGGGAAGGAGCGGTGAACTCTCCGTCTATGAATAGCCCATTCCTTGAAGTTGCCCTACTACAAGCAACGTATAAATGTTCCCGCGATAGCTTCTTTCGCATGCTTACAACCACCAATGGCATGGAAGATCCTTGAGATTTGGCAATTGTCATACCGTTTGCTCCAACAATAGGAATTTGTTTTCGAATTAGTTCCAAGCCAGGATACATGTGAGATTTACTGAGACTTTTGGAAATACGCTCGATAGGCACCCAAGTAGTAGGAAGAGTAAGATGTTGATATTTGTCACGATTTTTAATTCGTTGAGCAACTCCGATTACCGGACTTTCGAACTCCAGCCAGGCGACCTTTGGTATACTTTCTCCTGAAGAATTAGTTCCGAAGTCGATTCTGCGTAGAAATCCTAGAGCACCATTGAAAAGACCATCTGATACATCAATATTAGTTGTCACGAAATACAATGCTCCAACTTTCAAAAGTGTTTCATATGGCATTCCATCGGATTCCTGAGCATTCCACAACATGGCATCCTTCTGTAATTTTTCCTTTTGAATTGTTGATCCTTGTCCTGAAATGAAAAAACAAGAGCATAAATTTCTACGTATTTTTGAAATAAAATTAGTTAATCCTTGTAATTAATTACAATTTCGAGTAAATGTAATTTGAAATTTTACGTAAACTTACCAACAACCTTGTCAAATGCAACGGATGAAGCTTCGCTAGTACTAAGATTGGAATAGACTTTGGCATTATGTTCTCGGGAGTCCTTATTGTATGGAAAAAGCCAAATCGCTTCATCTGGGGGTGTTAAGTCGTCTCTAATTTCTCGTGTCTTAATAAGTTCTATGTCCTGTGCATCCATGTCTCCTTCGGCCATATTATTTAGAGCTTTACAAAACTCGGCCTCATCTCTTTGTCGCATTATTTCTTCCAATTCATAAAAAGAAAAAATCTCCCAATCTGGATTCCTCAAAATTAGGTTTGCCTTTCCAGATGTAGGTGGAGTTTTAAATATAAAGTGTCTTGTTCCACCGGACACTGGCGGAAGCTGCCGAAGATGCCCGACTACCAGCAACGATTTTCCTCCGAATGGCAAATTAGGATCAAAAAGCTGGCGAAGCCTACTATCAATTTGGGCAAACTGACGTCCACTTACCATGGATATTTCATCTATGATAAATAACTTTACGTTTTTGTATTTTAAGCGTAAAGAGTTTGCAACACTTTCGCTCAGCTTTCCAGTGTCGCCGCCATGTTGAGTTGGGGGTATTTTAAATGCGCAGTGTAGCGTCATCCCAAACACATTAAAAGCTGCTTTTCCAGTCGGTGCAGAGACTATAACGCAAACTTCTTCAGTTCCAATGTCCTTAAACTTGTTACAAAATCTTAAGTAGCTCTGAACGATTGACGAGATTACATGGCTTTTACCCACTCCGGCCCCACCCGTAAGAAAAATATGAAAAGGAGTTTTACCTGTTTTTAGGCAGTGCAAAATGTGCATAACAACTTTTCTCTGTTTTTCGTATATTCTTCCTCTTCAATTAATTTGGGCGCCAAGAATTTTTCTACTCCTCCAGACTTGCTCTTCGTCCCAGTTAAAAAACTTTCTACCAAATCGTTGTTTTCTGTAATTTCCATATCGTTTTGAATCACTTCATTTTGATTTTCTTCGTCATCTTCATCTTCAATGGAGGTGATGTAACTTCCCAAAATACTGTCATCGATTTCGCGGCTATTGTAAAAGGGTTTGGAGTTTTCTAGAATTGTATCCATATTGTCGTCAGCCGATTTGACTGGATCTATATTTAATAATTCACTCTCTTCATCTCTCCAGGAAACAAATAACATAAGTTGCTCTCTCCAATACTCTATCTGGTTTGTTTTGTTGAAATGCCGAAAACGAATTATTTTACGTAGATTTCTTTTCTTCACAAAGCCGCTGCTGTCTAGTAAAGGATAAGCTTTTCCAGATCCTGTATCATTGCTCTTTTCTAAAATTTACGTAAAAATATTTTCTTTTATCTTTTATGGTTTTCAGATCTTTACTAATTAGTGATTAATAATTACCTTTGTTAGGAGAACTCTTCGAAAACTGGTAAAGTGAGGCAAATTCTGCTAAACAAACATCTTCTAACTCTTCAGGTCGTTGTGTATAATGGTCTAATAAACCCTTTTCGCAAACGTCTTCGCTGTCATCAGAGAGTTTAGCTAACTCTTCCTCCGATTTTAAAAGCCCAATTCGCTGGCTTGCTGGAGCAGTGTTAATGTAGACGTTTGCGCGATTGCAGTAGGTATTTGGAAGGCCAAGTAGAAACATGACAGCTTCTTGAGCTGATATTTCTGTCCCATTGATCAAAATCTTTGCAAATTGCTGTAGTTTATCTTGAATTGATGTATTTCCTCTTTTGGCATCTTCAGCGGCTGCACGAAGCAATTTGCTTACTCCCCCTTCTGCTTTAGAAATATACCTGACGCAGTACTTGGCACATGCGTATGTGTCCAGCACGTACTGTATGTCCATATTAGCTTTCCAAGCCATCAGTATCTTCGTATTGTAGCCGTTAATAAAAATTTCATTTGTCCTTCTTTTCAGAAAAACAGTACTTCTTTTGATAGATGAACGGATAGCAAGAAAATACTGCTCTTCTGTTATATCTAAGGAAGCTAGGAATGCTTGAAAATCGATGTCTTCTTTGTAGTTGCTTCCCATTTCGTTAAGCTTTAGCCAAAGTTTTCGAAACAAGTCCTTAGCTTCTTTTTCCTCCTTGTTAGAAATATCCTTTGGGAGGGGATGTAATATTTTTGTTGTTGGCAGTGGAGGTTTGGGATAGGCGAAGCGGCAGTTATTAATGGATCTTCCACCTTTGAGACATGTATGAGAATGCTTGTGAATTTGATAATTGATGAGCTCTTTCATTTCTCCTTCTTCTTCCCTTTTGCAAGTGATATACTTATCGATAAACTCAACAGTCTTTCGTTCAGATTCTGCATTTCCTAAATTTAAAAAATAAAGTTTACGCATAATTTTTTGAACAATAGGTTTCATAACTGTTTAAGGTAAAAAAAATATAGATTAAAAGTAAAACGTTTTAATATGTAAAATTTACGTAAAATTTATACCTTCTTCATACTTAGGTGCATCTTTTAGCCAATAAAGTCCATGTGAATGAGGAGACCCACGAACTTGAAACTCTACGCGGCTGTAGTAGTCCTTCACTTCATGAGGTTGAAAAACTCCGTTAGTTTTTTTAAACAGCTCGTTGAGGAGAGTTCTATACTTGTGGTCAAAGTGACGCATACATGTCACAGGATCACTTCTTATCAACTCAGCTTTGGCTTCAAATGACATGTTTCTTACGTCTTCATCTTTAATGTTTTTGTTATTTATAATTTTTTCGAAAATTATCATCAGTTCATTCCATTTTGTTTCAGCTGCAGAGAGGGTAATGAAAAATGTACAGCGTCCCAATTGCCGAACCATGGCCACAACACGTTTTGATTGTTCTTTCCAATACGCAGGAGATGACCGAATATGCTTAAATACTCGGTATCCATCGTGGTTGGAAATAATATCCCTGACGCCACCAGGCTTTTTTAGTTCTCCTGCTGTAAGTGGCCCATCATCTTTCCCTTTTTTCTTCTGTCGTAAGCATATATTGTATATATTCTCCGGTTTTGCGCATCGACGGTCGTAGCGACGTAATTCGGATTTGTAGATATCGGTATAACAAAATCGAACATTAGTAGGTTCCATTTCTTGTCCACCGTAAATTGTCGGAAAAGACATCCTTTCGGCATCAAGGTCCCTGTTTCATGGAATGGGAATACTGTTTTCCCCAGGAGCGAACTTTTTTCCGTATGTACTCATATCTGGTTCATTTATGAGTAAGGTTTCTTCGGCTCCTACTTGTGTATTGTCGTCATCAGCTTAAATATCAAATAATTATACAATATATGAGCAACTGAGCGAAAATATACGTAAATTATTTTGGAATACTAATCAGACTTTGCATTTTTTACTAATTACTTTCAGGTACATCAGTGCGTTCTTCGGTCTTAGCCTCGTCGTCCAGATCCTCGTCCACAATAAAATTTACTTCATCTGAAATTAAAATAAAACATTTTTAATATTTTGATATTTTACGTAAACTATTTATAATTTATTTATTGTGTTACATTTATAATTTTATGTTTTACCTGAGCCAAAGTTATTCCAGTTTTCCGACATGACAACATTAGATTTTTGGTACAAAGGAGTTTGCATCAGGTAACGTAATGCATTGATCACTTTGAATGGACTCACTTTGTCGTAGATGTAATGGCCACTATAGTTCATGCGCCGCATTAATTTCAATTGTACTACTGATGCTTCATTAAATTTTCGAGGCAGTACGTTGACGCAGGTATCCAAATCATTCTCCACATTGACTACATTTCCTTTTAACGCCCACTGTCGCTCATAACCTCGAAGTCTGATTTGCATAAAAGGAATTCTCAAGGAGATGAGA
Organism: Entomobrya multifasciata; assembly: GCA_034693345.1. Classification (NCBI taxonomy): domain Eukaryota; kingdom Metazoa; phylum Arthropoda; class Collembola; order Entomobryomorpha; family Entomobryidae; genus Entomobrya; species Entomobrya multifasciata. Next base: position 5,556 of record JAQFXM010007186.1, on the reverse strand, counting down.
CGCTCTTCCAATCGGTTGCAACCCTGAAATATTTAAAAAATAAGTAGTTATATATTAGTTGATTCTGGTTATGTTTGAAGTAAAATATATTAATTTTAGGTAAAGTATTACCTTTAATACATCTGGTATATCAGGAAACTTCAATCCATTTTCTAAGCACATCTTTGGTACTTCACCAGCTTTGATTTTTAATTTGCACGTAGAGCATAAGTAGTGTTGTGGCTGATCGATGTTAAGGACTTTACTTACAAATTCTTGCGTAAAATCTTTTTTACGCAAGCTTTCCTCATTAATTTCGGTAACTGATTCTTCATAACAGGTCGCCCCACAACAAAAGCAAATCCAGCATGGCCCCTTGTTAATTTTGTCAAAATACTTCTTCAAAAGCTTTTCATAAGATGATTCTTGTGTTTCTTTTTTCCTTGCATATGAGCTGTTATTTGTTTGAAAATCAAGTCGTCTTCTAGCTGGATCCTTTCTTGCTACACTTCTATTTTGGCAGTCCCTTCCCCGTTCAGGAGTGCGGAAGTTGGGATCCTGTCGACGAGTCCTCATTGCTTCTGCAATGGTTTCTTTCTCAGCTGATCGATACTCTGGATCCTGGCGGCGATTCCTCATTGCTTCTGCAATGGTTTCCTTCTCAGCTGATCGAAACGCAGGATCCTTGCGGCGTTTTCTCATCGCTTCTGCAATAGTCACTTTCTTAGCAGATCGAAACTCAGGATCCTGGCGGCGATTTCTTATTGCTTCAGCAATGGTTTTCTTCTCAGCTGATCGATACTCCGAATCCTGGCGGCGTGTTCTTTTTGCTGCTGCATCACTACTTTTCTCAGCTGCTTGAAAATCAGGATCCTTGCGGCGAGTTCTCATTGCTCCTGCAATTGATTCTTTTTCAGCAGATCGATACACAGGATCCTGGCGGCGCTTTCTCATTGATTCTGCAATAGTTACCTTCTCAGCAGATCGATACTCAGGATCCTTGCGGCGAGTTCTTATTGCTTGGGCAATTGTTTTTTTCTCGGTTGTTCGAAAATCAGGATCCTTGCGGCGTGTTCTTTTTGCTGCTGCATCACTTCTTTTCTCAGCTGCTTGAAAATCAGGAGCCTTGCGGCGTGTTCTTTTTGCTGCTGCGTCTTTAGTTTTTTGAGCTGACCTATGTTCTGCATTTTTCCTGAGTTCCCTCTTTCTTTCCCGATGCTCCTTCCGCTTTGTTTCTACGGATTTTTTCTTCGTCCGAGGCATGTCAACTGCAAAGTTTACGTAAAATATTGAATATATATGCTCGCACACGAATCGAATTAATTTAACGAAAACTTAGAAATGTGAATGATTTACGTAAACTATTAAATTACAAAAATATCTCCTTGAAACATTACCTCTCTTTGTCGTTGAGGTTTATAAAAAAGTTGCACTAGAAAAATGCAAATTTTGCAGTAAAAAAGTTAGTTCCACACGTAACTAATATATTACTTCTGGATTTAAGCTGCACTGCGCTGGAAAATATTTTTGTAAAAACAAAATATTTTGTAAATTTATTAGTGAAACGATGTCCTGTAATCTTTGCTACTGGCATTTATGTTAGACATAAAACGAAAAAATGACACTACATTGTATCAAATATTTTTCATTATATTTCTGACGTTTTTAGGGTAGTCTTTGCTACTGGCATTTATGTTAGACATAAAACGAAAAAAATGACACTACATTGTACCAAATATTTTGCATTATATTTCTGACGTTTTAGGGTAATCAATTGCTGTAGTAAATTTTGTTACTCACTTAAAAAGCATGTACTCTTTAATTAGCTATTTCTACAAAGCTATTGAGTTTTGGATTATGGTTTCTTGGTAATGTTTTATGCTTCAACTTTTTATTCTATAGATTTATGCAATAAAAGTTTTTGCCTATTTATACTGCATGTAACCGTTAATTGACCGTTACTCCGGTACCGTTACACCGATTTGGCTGAAAATCAATAGGCTTCTTACTTGTACCCTCAGGTACTTGTGTACTAAATTTTAGGTCAGTAGGTCAAAGCGTTTTTGAGTTAGAGCGTTGACAGACAGACATACATACATACAGACATGAAATACGAAATCAATAAACCCATCAAGCTAGGAGTAGCTAAGTGGCGAAGCTATTTGTAATAAGTTAAGCTGATTAGCTGCTAAGCTCACTTAGACGAGTCGAATGATATGTCACTTGCTATAGGTGAACTCATAAAAAATTGAAATCGTAAGGTCAAGTGTGGGGTCATTTGAGGTCAAGTGAGGGGTCATTTGTGGGGTCATTGGAGGTCAAGTATGGGCCATTTAATTACAATATATGCCGTTTTGACAAGTTTCAGGTCCATAACTTTTGACCCCGTTGACCTTTTGGGGTCAACTTTTGTGGTGAGGGAGGTTATGACCCCAGGTACCCTTGACCCAAGTTTGAACCAAATCGGTCAATGCGTTCTCGAGTTATTGCCCGGACAGACGGACGGACAGACAGACATCGTGAAGTTAATAAGTGGCTTCGCCACTTAATAATGTACTTGTCTCGTTCGAGTGCGTGCGTTGTGGGAAGTATATGTTGCGTTAAAAAATGGAATATCTGTTTTTTAACCTCAACGATGATTCCGTATAGGAATTCGTGAATACCTTGAAACAGACGGACATTAAATTTACTGATTTACTTAATAAATACTCATACACAAGCTTGGCTATTCACGAGAGGGAAAACAAACAGTTTATGCTATGCTGCGTTCGTTTTTTCCTATTTTTGCTCAGCCACCTCTCTGTGTGCCGTTTTTTGTGCTGCTGCTACCACATTACTAAAATTGAGGCATAGTATTTATGACCATTTCACGTGTGTGTGTGATCATCCCACAAAGTTTCCATGTGTTTCTTCCTATATAGACAGTTATATGTGCTTGAACAAACCACAAGTTGTTTCTCATTTTCACGTATACGCAAAATAGTAAAAGTAGCAGTGTTGTTGATGATTATGATGAGGATGATTGTGAGGAATGTGCTCTCGTTTCTCTTTGATAATATTCGCATTAAAGTTAGCATATTTCTGGATATTTCAGTCTCTTAATTTAACTTTATGTTCATGGATGGAAAGGTGAGTGGAATGGATGGGTTATGAAAAGTATTCAAGTTTTTTTTATGTCAAGTCCCTTCCCAATACCTTTCTCTCTTCGTATTTTTCTAGTTTACTTTCTACCTGCCTGCTTGTTTCAGCCTCAGCCTTTCCTGCCTATTTTTCTATCACACTCTCTTACTCTATTCGCTCTACGAGAAAAGCATGTAAATTTTGTGTTGTAGTATCTCAAATTTTTAGTTCTTTCTATTTTAAACCAAACCTCTCTTTTTTACACACTCGCTCGCAGTCCCCTTTTAAAAGTTAAACGCATGCAGCATGCAAAACTACTTTTCCTTCTGTCAACTATTTTAGCTTTTTGTCTATGAAAATTCATCGCTTTCAGCATTCAGCTAGAGTACTTTTGTTTTCGAACAAAAGGGATGTCATGTAGAACATTTCAGTAGATTGAAAAAACTGGCGTTAGCTTTTATCACATTCAAAAGTAAATGCATCCTTCTGTAAATGGATAAATTGTAAATGTATATATTTCAGAATAAAAGAAGAAATTCTCACAAACCTATGCGGAAAGGCGAGAGTAAAAAATCAACTGACCCTTTTCGCCTTTATACACATATTTCTATTTATCTATCATATATGCAAATAAATGCAAGTCACATATAATATTACTTTAGGAAAACTGCATGAAAGAAAACATTCTATTTTACCTTACTCATCTCAGGTGTCTCCTTGAAAACTAATCAGGAGAAATTATTGGGAAAAATATGCATGCACATGACAGACAAATGCATAACATATTATCCAACTTTCTTAATCCTTCTCTTGACAGTCACTCAGTACAGTAGTAAGTTAGACTAGGAGTAAGAATGAGATTACTCGTTTTGTAGTATCTATAGAGCTGAAACCAGTGACCGAAAATTAATGAAATTCGTTTTACGTAAACCTGAGGTACTATCTTCTGTAAAACATATGTGGAACCTTCATCTGAGAGTCATGTCAAACATTTTTGCGCCAAACTATTTTAACAGAAAGTGCTACTACAGTACATGCCAGAAATTGTCGTGTGCAACTACGCTACTGTATTATGTACTTTTGATTTTCATTGCCAAACGTGTAAATATACTTGTGAAGAAGAGCAATAATATGGGCTTGTATATTTGTTCTCTGAAAAATTAAACAAGTAGACAGCTTTTCCTTCTTAAATGAAATTCTCTATCCCTACCTGTCTGACATTTGTCTCTTTTTGGTTGTTGAGTAGGAACGATTTGCATGCATTTTTCAAAAGCTAAACTAGGGTAACAGAAGGCCAGCCAAATGCTCATAGAATTTACAGGAATTAGCAGAAAAATGGAGAAAAAAGGAAGAGAATGTCGTTCATTCATTTTAACTCCACAGAATTGACTGGCTTGCTTGTAGGCTTAATGTCATCATTACAAACATGTAATGTGATGTGAATTGGAATTGTAGAGAATAAAGTTATTTGTGTGTAAAAAGTGCTTTGCATATCTTGTTCTGTATCTTTGGAGCTGACTCGGCTGACTTGACAATCCGTAAACTTTTAACGAGATAAGTAAATGCAACATGACTTTGCAAGTACTCACATTGGCTTTTCTTGGAAGACTGGTGATAAGACATGTTTGTAGTTTGGACTTTGGGAGAGGCCATTCAAATTAATTTTGAGAATAATAAAACAGGCTTCATTGTAAAGCCTACCAAGAGTTTCTATGCAATGCATCATCATACCTAGTTTTTCTTCCTCCTCAACTTTTTTGTACTAATCCTCTTGACATGTCTGTTTTACTTTTGTAGTTTATTTGCAAGCGCTTGCAAGCCTTGAAGCACTTTTTTGTCTGTGCGAATTTTCACTCTTTTCCTTTTACAAGTTACAAGTTGCACCTGTTCAAGTCGCTGTGTTTTGGTGCATTCCACTTTTACCATGTAAAACGGGAAGATATCCGTGAATAAGTACGGTTTTTACGGATGAGGTCTACAGTAGGCTATTAAAAAGCGTTTATGTATATTTACTTATTTAAAAATACACGAGATCTTTTCTAATCCTCTTCACCATATAAATTAAATTTTGTTTGTCCTACGCAAGTAACGTGCGCTGTAATTTATGGCATTTATGTTTCGTTTGGAGATACATTATTGTTCAATATGTAGCTCGTGAATCCTGAGCTGAGCTAGTTTATGTACCAAAAAGAAAATTTATATATTGTGGCAAAACTGAGTAGTCTAAATTCAATTTCATAGTCTTCACATTTATATATGCAGCTAACTAGTATGTCTTCAGCTATGCATTTTTCCCATAAGGAATCATTAGCTTTGTCCCATTCCCAACTTCAATAATTTATTTGGTGCCCACCGGCATCGAATCCCAAGCTGCATTTTCCCTCAAACACTTATCATATCATGATAAGTGTTTGTGCAAAAAATTTCAAAAATGTGGCCCCGCGCAAGCACACATAA